>JBAMHX010000007.1:20181143-20196929 GCA_037177515.1 Pseudomugil tenellus | reverse complement strand
AGAGAGAGAGAGAGAGAGAGAGAGAGAGAGAGAGAGAGAGAGAGAGAGAGAGAGAGAGAGAGAGAGAGAGAGAATTAGCAGGTCAGCCATCATTTTTTTGAGACAAAGCTTGTTGAAAATGTGGTGGGACCCCATCATGAGGCCCCCTGGCACCCCCAGAGCAACAAACAGGTCTTACATTGTTTGTCTGGTGAAGGACAATAAAAGGTCAACTCACAGAATTCAAGTGAGCAAGCACAAAAGATTTGTTCTTTTTTTTACATTAATGAAGATTAACATTATTTAAATATAGGCTTAATTTTGACATGTTATAATTAAAAACAGATTCATGTGTAAAACATTCTTTATTGGCAGATTTTAAAAATAAGAGCAGCAGAAAGAATCCACTTAAAGAGCAAAGACATTTGAATGATACCATGCTTGTTATGTGGGTCTCACTTTAACTCACCTTCCATCCTCTGTTATAGAAATCTGGTTGCCTTGTGGTAGGGTCAGCTGTAAATCCACAGTAGACCTCAGTATGTTCTCCTTGGAATCAGCAGCTGATGTACGCCCTCCATCAGATACAGAGCTTCTGAAGAAGTGACGGGGAGCCGGCTGAGGGACCTGTGGCGGAAGTGGAGCGTGTCCCTTCATTCTCCTGCTGAATAAACCAAGGAAAAATAACATAAGCTTTTTTTTAAGGAATTTTCTTTTTCATTAAATGGATGCATTGATTATCATACATATTTTTCCCCACACCATACTTTGTTTATTAAAGTTTATTATGGATGAAACCATTCAGGGTCCATGGTGTTTCAATCCAGTAAAGAAATTATGTATAAGGTATCTCATGTTAAAACTATTTTCATAAAAGAAAATGATAAAATAAAGAGAATTAGGTTTCTTAGCAGTTAATTTAGTTTTTAGAGTGCTGCTCCAGTTACACAACAATGGGTCAGCCAAATAAATAAAAGCTATTCAAAAGCTTCTGCTATCAACTCAATAGTAGCCTGAATAACAATAACTAATCATTTTTTTTCTGTTTCTAGAACGAACTTAAGCTACATTTAGACAAAATAACAGCTTCCAGATGGACTGGGATAATCAGTTTTTTCACTCAAGATGTCCAACCTGATCAATTATATGCCATTTATAAACATCTATCACACCTGCATCCACTTCTCATCTTTATAATAACAGAGTAGCATCACTGCCAAGATGTACTTTCAAATGGAAGTCTACACTAAACCTTATTCAACAGGGGAGTACCTACAATGAACATATCATACAAGAGGAAATAATTATAAATAACATAATCAACAAGAAATGTTCTGATATGAGCTATAGCTTCCCATAAATTTCATAAGCCTTGTAAAAACAATTAGAAATCATGCCTATCTGGAATTTAAAATTCATACAATGACCTCTGCTGCAAAAAAACTTCATAATGTAACAATATTTACAAAGTTGGAAGTTACTGTCTTGGGTTAAGGCCATTATCTATTATTTTGGTATATTGAAAGTAGTTGCATAAAAACCACACCCAAATACAACTTGTATTCTGCACGTGAGAGATACCAGGCAAGATGTTATCTGTAAGTTTGACCTTGCCCTAACATTAACAGGACCTGGCCAAACATAGACAGCTGGTTAAGCCATAAATCAAGGTTTCCATTCTGAAAAACTGTCAAACACGCTCTAAACTAAGCAATTTAGCACAAAACTTCTTTCCATAAATATTACTCTATAAAAAAACTGACATAAAATTTCACTCACATCCAACTAGATTTGTAGTGAACTGTTCCAAAATTCTAACTTCAGACAAATCTGTACATTTGCAAATCCAAACCCGAGGACTCCGCACCACCCCTAAAGGAAAGTGTGCACATAAATTTTGCAATCCACTACTGTATAATCCAATATCCTTCTGGTCACTTGCACAGTGCAAAGGCAGATGTGAAACAACATTAGAAAAATGCACATCAACATTGTACACTGAGCGGACTCTACCCTGGCTAAAGTTAACCATTAACATATAGGTTGGATATCAACTACTTCTTATCCAGAGGATCCAGAGTCATCAACTCATTATGCAACACAGACTTGTTTACAATGGATGCACCACAGGAATGACAGATTATACTTCAAACTTTGGCATTGCTGATCATGACATATTTAAGTGCTTGCAAATCTCGGATCAAAAGTTTATTTCTATTAAAACATCATTTTCAAGATGCTTCAGCGACTCGTGTGTGAATTTGTATTTTCCAGGTGAGTCTTGTTCTTTGAAGGTAAACAGAACTGGGCTCTGTGGAAATGTGGGACTGGGTTTCGGCCAGGCTTAACACAGTGAGCCACTATCCTCCTCTCACTCTGTCTCACCCCAACATTTCACTCTCCCGCTCTCCCTTTTCCCCTCTCAAACATGTACAAAGAGGCCTTTAGGAAAAGCCTTGTCTCCCACAGAGTTAGAATCGGCATAAACGGAGAGAGAAAGAGGGGAAAGTAAAGGAGACGAAAGGAATATGAAGCAGGAAACCCTGCTCTGGCACAGGGGGGCAGTAAGTGCTGTGCTGTTACAGGGACAGAGTTACAAATGGGCTGTCGCACAAACACACATAGAGAAGGTATGCTAATGGACCCTTCAGGACCACTCTGTTCCTCTTGCTTGACTAAGCAACATTAACAAGGATACGTCTCTCCCTCTACCTTGTCTAAAAATCCTCTTGTAAAATCAGTTTTTTTTAAAATAAGGCTTTAAAATAACTGTGCTCAAATAACTCAATAACTGTGCCGCCTCCGACGGCATGGGTCTTGTTTGATTAGCTTTTCCCAATGAAAACAGTGGTGTTTTATTACAGACATGTAAAGCAGAATTAAGGTCAATTAAACAGAAATGTAGACACTCAGTGCAAACTTGTCTGCAATGCATACAATGTTTATAACATCAGTCATCATATTAGTACCCACTAACCTCTTTAGCAGATTAGCTTTAGTGTCTATACGTTAGCGTGTGTATCTGTATGCAGCTCCACACTGTATGTCTCTTCAGCTTGTATAGTGTATGACCTAAATACTAGTAAGCTCTTCCAGCCAAAGAGGAACTGGAAGACACAAGTCAGACTTATTTTTAAACACATGACAGTGTTTGCTTGCCAGCATGGTTTTGGTGAGATAAATTTAAAAATGGTTCAGGATAAAATTAAATAAATCAACTTCCTGAAGTATAAATACAATAGACAGGGAAAATGTGTCATTTTGTTTTAAGACATAAGAAAAATTTAATTCTCATTGAAATATTTCTCGATCAGATTACCATAACCACAACTAATGCATTCATATAGAAAAATTAAGTTGCTATATGTCAGTTTTATTTTGTTGCAACACTGCTCAGGCACATGGATGATGAGCCTTTTATTTCCTAAGAGAAAAGAAATAACTGTCAGTAGCTGAATATATCCCAGCCCTGGAAACTGTCTGAGAAGCTCCCATCCTCCATGATCTGTGGAATATGTTAGTGTATACTTCACATCGGGCTCTGTCAGCACCAGGCTCACAAAAACAAATTCCACTTACAACTGGTCTGATGAACTGTTATCAGTGCTGCATAAAGCAACATAACACTCAAACTACCTTGAATTTATACTTTTTTTCTATGTCTATGAAATCATTTCCTGCTGCACTTTTCCTCATCAGCCTGTTAGTGATAATGAAAATATACATAACCTGTTTAACTGAGGCTGTTTTAAATGGAGAATGGACACCAAAAAGAAATGGACACAGACTGATCTGACATATTAACGTGAGTCATAATAAACAGATTACCTTAGAGGGTAAGGTCAGATCAGTGCATGGCGAAAGAATAATTTAATTTAATAAATTGCTGTCCTTTAATGCAGACAAAGAGACAAACTGGTTTATGCAAATGATTATGTAAACACTTTATGCACTCCGAGAAAATAAATGATTGACATTGCCATTAATTGGTACGGATATTAAAAAAAAACAAAAAAAAAAAACAAAAAACGATGCCATAATTTACATTGTTCTGAAAATGAGATTTTTTATGTACTGCAAAATCTTTCCTTTAAGTATTTGTTTTAACTCAGTCCACAATAACACTGAATATTTCCTAACAGGCAAAAATGTTTCACATTTCTACCAAAGATGGGTCAAGTTATCAGATTAAAGTATATTCTCTATGATAATTCAATTATATTTGCTTAATAGAATAACTTTCATTTCTAACTTCTACTGTGCTGTCAACCTGTTGCAACAGAACATGTGGCAAACGTATTATAAGACCTTTTTTTTAAATCACCCATAATGCCAGAGTATGCTTCACTTACCATCACCAAGCTTAGCTGAGATGTTTGCTCATTGAAAGAATCACTTTCAATGGGCTTTATCGGTATCTTTTATCAGTCACATTTTTCTCTTATGAGACTAAGAGGCCCTTTAGTATTGCATACTCGTTGTCAGGGACATGTCAGGTTTTATTTTGTGGCAACCTGCAACAAACCTTTGTGGCAGGTAGATATAGAACTGATATTTCTTCATTTATTTTCCCAGCCGGGGTTGCTGATATATTTCTTAAAGGCTTAAAATGCAAATGTATAGCACCCATACACATCAGCAGCAGCCTCTAAGCAGCTCAACTCCTTCTAGTACAAAGGCAGAAAGCTGACTTGTCAGTTAGCCTAATCTAATGTCCCAGACTCTCGCCAACTGCGGCAGGCTTTCCTGTCACTTCAAACTTAAAATGAAGCCAAAATAATTATTAAACATCTCAAGTAAGATTTAATTTTCCCCAGAAGTCGGTTCATATGCTGAGCAAATGTGTGAAGAAGCCACAGTGCCAGCAGAATATCTTGACTATCTACTTCTATAATATCTAGCATTAGAAATAGCTGTAGCTTCTCATTTGAGGGGTTTGTCGGGTGATATTGCAGACTGTGGGGGAATATTATGTTATTGAATTATTTGAACTCTGCATCCAAGGAATTTGTGAGTATCATATACTAAAAAATGAAAGTATGTATTTAAAACTGTTTAAAAGTCCCTCCAGCTACAGCCAGCTGGCAGAGCTCAACATCTTAACACTAAAAATGAATGAAGGTCCTCTTTTTACCATGATTGTGTAGTATAGCTAGAAATGTAGACTGTCATAAGGTAATATAAACTTAATAGAGGTTAAAATGAGAAAAAAAAACATGGCTCAAACTAAAACTAGCTTCCATCTGCAAAGTTCATGGTTTAATCACAGTGATCACCTTGGATCCTCAGTTCTACTTATCCTTGAACAAGACACTGAACTCAAGTTTTGTCGTATTTTCTGTTAGTTTTTACTAATTTTTCACATACAGGACAAAATTAAATCAAATTTATATTGCAATTCTGAAAATTATGTGCCTGTTTTATCAGATTCATGGTCATAACTTCAAAATATTATTTGGAAGACAAACTAATATAGAATAAAAACATCAGCAAAGAAGTTTTATACACTTCAACAACAACACACACACACCACCCACTTAAGACTACATCTATCCAACCACACTTGAGTTTTTGCCTCCTATTGTGTAGTGAGCATACTTTGAATGACACACATCCTGGACACTCAGCTGCTCTACCGCCCTCACACACATATACACTATCCTGCTATCTAGCTAGCATACCCATAGGGTGTCATGGTGTCCCCATAGCAACCTATATTTACCCCACTTGACTGCAGATGAGAGCAGACTCAGCAGCTGTGGGTTTGGAAACAATTACACAAAGGGTGAGGGACTCTAACACAAGAATGTGAACAAGGACAGCGAGCAGGGAAGCGATAAAGGAGGAGATTGTGAGAGGTTGTTTTGGAAAGGAGAAATATGAAGACATATGAACCCATTTGTTTGTTGTTGCTAGCCACTTCCAAATCCAGCATATGCCTCAATGCTCATGTTACTGGCCATGTGGTTAAAATACACTCCACCCAATTGCAATGCAAGTAAATTGACTCTTAATGCCACCCTGCCCCTCTGTACTTGCAGGCAGCTTCTGGTGCTACTGTCGACTAAAGAGCAGAGCAAAGTACATCACAATGTGGTGATTTTAAACTTTTCAAGATATTATCCCGTACTTTCGGCAAAGTTTAAATACATGATTTTCTGTTTAAGACAATCAACTTTCAAAGTAAGGGGAAAAAACAACAACAAAAAAACTTTTTGAAGTAGAAATATTAATCACATCACTCTCAATGTCTTATATAGCACGGGATGAAAACATTTTTTTCTGACCTTTCAATAAAATGTGACAAGAAGGCAAATTAAAGACAACATCCTTTATTCTCTAACAAATATAATGAAAAGTGTCAAAATCAAAAAGTTTCTTTAAAATGTTCTAGATGTTTTAAATATCAAGGCAGGCTGAGTCTTGGTAGTGGGGGTGGGGCTGGGGGGGGGGGGGGGTTAAACAAAAAAAAGCAAGCCATAAGATGGAGAGGTGGGGTATCTTATATGGCACAGAGCATCAATAGATGTAAAAGTAAGAGAAATGGGAATAATAAATGAATTGATTCCAAAAAATAAAGAAGAGAGACATGCAACAACACTACAGCAAGAAATTAGGCTTTAATTAGTCTGTTCTCTATTCCCCAAGCTTCTTGTTCAATTAGAGAGAGAGCTCCCACTGGAGGGACAACAGGAAAAACACTTATGGTGCCTGCAGGAACACCAGCTGGAACAGTTTTTACTGTAGGCGACCAGACTTTATTCGATCACACACAAGTGTGAAATGTCAGTAAAAATCAAATTGTCTTATTTTAACCAATCAATCTAACAAGACATCAGGAAATAGTGGAATTTCTTGGATTTATGAATAACCAAAAAGAGGGGTGTAAAAAGTCAATCCCTGAGGGCCTCTGTCCTGCCAGTTTCTACGCATCCTCATTTCAACACAACTAGCTTCCATTAAAAGGACCCAACAGCTAATGAAGTTCTGCACAGTAAGTGATTCATTCAAGCTAGGTGTGTTGAAGTTCCAAAACATCTAAGACCGGAGCTGGACACACTTGACCTATAAGAATTAAAACACTGCAAACGTCCCCACAAGCCCTCCATGGGTCGAAGATTTACTTTCTTAAAGTGTTTGTCAAGATCTCAATATACTGATGTGGTGTGTAATTGTTATGTTTAATATTCCGATAGAAGCAACATAAAGACTTTAAAAAGTTACATAACATCTCCACATCTTGTACATCAAACCCCCTTAAAATCCAACTGCAATGGCATTTCAGCTGGCGCTTGAAGAATCCATCCAATCTTGCCGTTCACACATGCCGTCCGTCTGTCTTCCTCTCTGACAAACACACATACCACAGTGACTAACATATGACAGCAGGCTTCCAGAAATAAATCTGTGCGGCTCATGGCAGCTGCATGAAAACAGACAGATACAGTCTACTGCAGATACTGTCCAATATACAGACAGCACTTTGTGGTTAAAGGTGTCTACAAGGATTTCCATTCAGCACATACAAAGGTTGGCAAATAACAGGCCTGATAGCGTTGCTGGGACTACAGAGCCATACAGTTTCTAAACATAACCAGTCTAGATGGCTGAAATTTTTCAGATATGGTCAAATATAACTATGGAGTGAACAGACCATGAGCTCTGCTTACATAGTCAATTTAACAACTTTTAAAGAGGCCAGTTTGAAAAATTACATTACTTCAGCATTACATTGGACCTGTATCAATATTAATCTGATGTTTTCAGTCCCTTTGCGCTTTTGTATGGCTCTTAGTCATAACCCAACCTTGTAGGAGTTCTACATCCACACCCTTTTTATTTAAAACAGGATGGCCTGTGAAAATGGATGCAGATATCACTATACGCAAAAACACATAGCTTCAAGTACACTCTGCCTGCCTCAAATTTCAGAGGACTTTACTCCTAGCAATTTATAAAATAAAGCTTGAACATAAATATACTGTACAGATTTCCAAAGAAAAAGGGAAACAAAAAGGGAACTCCCTTACTCAGCAGTGCTGACATAGTAGCTGACCACATTAACCTGCAGCTGGAAAAACACAGCAATAATCCTAGAGTTTTTGTTCTATTAAGATACTCTCTGGGCTGCAAATAAAAAAATACAACCAAGCAAAAAAAAAACAAAACAAAAAAAAAACAAGAAGCCACAAAATTAATTATCAACGTGAGAGAATTATCGACAATCCCGAATCTATAAACATATACACTTCCAGTGGTACTTTGTGCCACCACTTCTTCCTCCACAGCGTCCTAAGGACAGTCTGACTAGCTAGTAATTATCTCTGGGTGTGTGCGACAGTAGGCTGTCATCTCATCTCATACTGCATTTAAGATATTTTAAAACTCATTGGACACAGATGAATTAAAAAAGGAGCATAACCTAGCAACTGTGAAGCAGATGGCAGTAAAAATCAAGATGTTGATGATGGTACTGTGGAAAAGCTTTCTTCTATATGTATTTTTTTTTCTTTTTACTTGGAGACACTTGCAAAATTTAGAAACAGGAAACACACCGTGACTGTTTGAAAATGGTCTGCATGTGTGAGGTTGGGGATGGGTGATTATTACTGGGGACTAAGCCATGTGACCAAAGTAAACTCACAAGGTTCTGACGCCTCACATGATCGTCTCCCCACAACAGACAAACCATAGAACAAAAAACTCCTATTAAAACTGAAGGAGCTCAGAACACTATATAAAAATATTTTTTTAAAAAAATAAAAAGCAATGTTGTGAGTTTAAAGTTTACTTAATGGTTCCTCTTTATATCATCCTCCATTCAATCATATCTACTTGTTACTTGATTATTGCTCCGACACTAAGAACAACAAAGAAAACCACATTAATCCGAAGTTTCTCCACTAAGCATCCATGCAGGCAGTCACAGACACACAAACATACCAGTTTCAGACATGCAAAGAAAAACATCCGCATGCTAATTAAGACACTGTGTTTTATGCTGCAAACTTCAAAAGACGGAACTTTTAACAACTTTAGTCTAAATGCAATTAATTCACAATGTTCCCACTCGTACAGCAGTGTAAACATGGGACCTTTTCACTCAGATGGGAATTTCTCACAGACAAACAGCCAGAAATGCTCATTTTGGCTTTTACAAACAAACTAAATAGAGGCAGCAAAACAAAATCAGTTTGATTTTATTGAGTCCTAAATGAAATAGCAAGTGTGTAGGTTGCAGTCCCGGCTTTGGATCGTATTGATGCAAGTGCAATATAGAAAATTATTTTGTTTAAGGGATAATTATGAAATTATGTAAAGTTTATAAAAGCTCAAAAGTAACAATATTTTGGCTCTTCGCTTTCCCCAGATGAAGACCATAGCAGCACCCACAACTCAGACTACAATAGACAGATCCAGGAGGACTTCACCTCCGAATAAAAGAGAAACTCTCCCCCCTCCTCCTCGTGTGTCTGCCCGGTCACCATGCTGGGTAGGTGAGGGTGTGCAGGTTTTATATGCAGGGTTTCATTAGGACTGTGCAGTGCAGTAAAGATGCTGCACCCTGTGCGATGACAAAAAAGAAAAGAGAGACCCAGACACAAAAGAAATCGTCATGGTAATTTATGCCAACACACTGGTGGGAGAAAATGCCATTTTGGTTCCAGTGCCAGCAGACACTGTAGCCAGTTCACTTTGTAATTTGGCCAAAAAGCTCTTGAGCGTCTAGAATCGCTGTAATTAGGAGGATCAAGTTAAAGGGTTTGTTACTGAAAAGATCAGAGGAGAAAAACACCAAACCTTTGTTCATGTAAGCACAGTTTCTAACACAATCCTATGTGTAATGACCCTAAAGTGCTTCAAGATTTGTTTAAACATACTAAATGCATACTGAGATATTATATCATGCCTGGACCATGAAGATAGCATTGGTCAGAGCACAGAATGATGCTTACATAAGATCACATCCACCCAGTATGTGAATAATTGCCATTGAAAAAAAACAGTAGATACTTTTTTGATTCCAGGTAAACCTTCAACAACCTCCAGACAATTAACTTTCAGTTCATTTTTATGCAAAACACTAAAAACAGAGACTTATTCTAAATGAAGCACACATTATACTTATTTAAAACCTTCCTCTACATTCACATCAGCGCATCATTAGACTGTATCTGTTCTCTATAAAGCCATATCATGCAATTGCAACACCCTCAGAAATATTAAGAAGTCTTTGTTGACATGCTGAGCTCAAGGATGTTTGTTCCCAGGATGCAACAAAGCCCCGGGATCGATGAGGAGAAAGGAAAAATTGCCCTGCAGTGACATTATGTTGTTTGACATGTTATCTGTAAAGCAGCCGTCTGGTTAAAAAAGCAAATAAGACTTTGCTCTATTCAAATATCCCACAAAAGATGTGTTGACACTGGAATTCTGATCACATGTTGATGAATGATCAGAAAACACTCAGACCAAAGCCATCAACCACACCTAAACAACCAAAAATAACAGGACTGTGAGGACAACACACACATATGAGGTCTTTCTCAGCTTTGCTTCTCTACTGTTCATGTTTATTCTGTTAGTGATGAAAAGTTCGCCCTGCTGGAACTCTCTGTTTTGTCTACTGACCGCTTTCTAATGTCACGCAACTCACCGTGGCTCAAATTATTTCGTTTTTACCTGAATGTAACTTTAAAACCTCTCAAAAACCGGTTGATGTTTAGTTTCAACTCTATATTCCTTACATACTCTTCAAGAGGAGACAGTGACAAGCGAAAATCTGAACTGATGACTGAGAGGTAGTTCAGACGTGCGAAGATTCACAACGTTGTGGAAGTATGACGGAATTAAATTTGATCTAGCAAGTTTGTTTAAGCCTTCATAAATATTCAAATGATGAATATATTTAATAAGTCCAATATTAACCGTATAGTTGTTTTCATTGACTTACCCAGAAGGCGGTTTTGAGGACTCCGTCGTCATCGCAGTGATTACAATGAGTTCAGACAAGCGGTGCTCTTACTTATCCATAACGCTAGCACCTGCCGGTTAGCACAGAGAAAGCAATGTTATTTTAAAACGCTGTCTTCTTTTATCACACACCTCCCAAAAAGCAGGCTAGCTTAAATTCTAAACTAAATAGATACACTGTATAGGTTTAAATCAAACAAAAAGCTCAACAAGTGACAGTGCGCAAACGGTGACCTGAAGAAACACAACAGCCGCTAAGAGAGTGACGACTAACTGCGCCACAAAAATGTTCGCACTTTTCACTCACACGTAGTTCAACATGACGCTTGTAGTCTTACTGAGTCATTGACTGCACTACTTGTCAAATCCACTTTATATAATCTCAATATCCCTGTGACTGAATTACCTTTTATTATGGTCAAGTTAACGAAGTATTCACATTTACAATGACCATTTCCGGAAAAGTGTTCCAAAGAGAGGAAAATAAAAGAAGAAATTTGTCTAACAGACAATTAAACTTAAACATCGAGTTTATGCTAAAAGTGAGCCAAAATTGAGGGGAAAATGGTCATCGAGGCTATATTTTTTATTTTATTATTTTTTTATATTCCTTTTAAACCAACATCGGATAAACTGAAGTAAGTTTTCCCGTTTTCTCCATTTAAATTCATAACCGGAAAAACGAAAATCAGAACCAATTTTCGTTTTTAATACCCAGCTTAACAGAAAAAGGGAAACAACTCATTTAAAAAACGGTTCGATTTTTTTCCATTTTAGCAACTCGTTTTTATTATTTTCGCTTACAACTGAAAGATGAACAAAGGCTGATTGTCCGGAAGTTAGATTAAATATTTCAAAATAAAAGCAAAGGAGGAAAATGTCCACCATATAAAGTTTAATTTTTTTTAATTGAAACATTTTTATTTACTAAATATAAAAGACAGACAGACGGGATCCTGATTGATAAAGGAATATCGGGCAGTAGAAAATACAAATGATTTGATCAAATCAAAAATATATTATCAGTTTATATGAGCAACCCCTGAAAACATATATAGGCTTCAACAAATACCACTGAGATGTCACTGACTTCTTGGTATGAAGGGGAAATCAGACGCCTTAACGCAGATACAGCCAAGCATAGAAACAGGGCTTAATTACACTCCAATTTAACTGAGGTTCAATATTAGGCCTTGTTGTGGAAACTGTTTCGACAGTTGCCTTGTAGGAGTGTTTGTATGGAATTATGTTTGTTCTTTGTCAGCCCCACATGGAATAAAGGGTTCCAAGATGTATAGTTTCCCTCACTTATGACCTTGAGGAGATTTGGTCATGTGTTTTACTAATGATATTCTTTCTGTATATGCCACCATTTACATTTATTGAGAAAATGGTGTAAAACCTCAGAATGACAAAATGCTGACTACACTTTAGCAGATTGAAGAGTCCAACATGTAAAGATCATGTTTTAAAAAACACTGAAAATCTTTATTTGTCACATGCACTGAGTACAATTATACAGTGAAATGTGTTTTATGTGCCTGAATCCTTTAAAACTAGACAGAATATAGTAAATATTAAGACTTGAATAAATGAAGATAAAAAGAAGAATATGGCATCATCTGCATATTTACAAACTTGTTTACATGTGCAAATAAGTGTGAGAATTGTTCTTTGTTCAGTGCTCAGAGTTGAGCAACCGGACAGCCAGGAGGACAAAGCACCAGCCTGATGGCAGTGGGGAGAAGAGAGAGATTGTAGGATGGCTGGGCTTACTGAGGATCACCTTTGCCCTTGACCTGCAGCGTTCCACATAAAGAACCTCCAGACTGGGGAGAGTGGTTCTGGTGGTCCGCTCAGCTCCTCAGACCATCCTTTTTAGGGCCAAGAGGTCCTGCTTTGTGCAGTTTCCCCATCCATGTGGTAACGCTCCCACGCAGGATGCTCTCAATAGTGCAGGTGTAAAAGTTCTTGAGCACCCTGAGAGGCAGCTTAAAGTCTCCCAGTCATCTGAGGAGGTACAGATGCTGTCTGGCCTTCTTCACAGTTGTTGTGATGTGCTGAGTCCAGGTCAGGTCTTGTGAAATTGTCACTCCCAGATACCTGAAAGTGTCCACATGAGCCAGTGATAAGGAGTGGATGGAGACTCCTCTGCTGTTTTCTGAAGTCCACTATCAGCTCTTCTGTTTTGCTGACATTTAACATGAGATGGTTCTCCTGGCACCACACCTCCAGGTGGGAGACTTCCCTCCTGTTGGGACTCTCGTCATTGTGGGAGATCAGTCCTATAACGGCTGTGTCGTCAGCAAACTTTATGATGACATTTGAGTCTGAAGTGTACTCACAGCAGGCAGCAATTTCTGGCTGCTGATGGTGACGCCAATACGGAAATAAAAATAATTGCAGTTCACCCCTCACCACTAGATGACTGACTGCAATAGCGAGCAATCCCCATAGACTCCCATGTTAAAATGTCCGATTTCACAGATGAAATAAACAACGGGGGTTGTTTATTTCAAACGCTTCGGTTTTAAAGTTATTTTTTTCTTACATTTAGAGGCGTATTCCTTTGATTGATGTGTGTTAGAGCGCTATCACTGGTTACAGCTGCGTACTTCCTGCTGGCGCCACTGTGACAGAGCCATCTCAGCTCTACCTTTTCATCCATTTTGGAATTTTCCGGTAATGACGAAACACCAAGATGGCGACGGTAAGACCCGCCTATTGGCTTCAAATCCGCTTTTCAAAAACCTATGGGTCACGTGATGGTATGCGCTGTCCAGTAATTATACAGTCAATGACTCACAGTTATAGGTGTCCTACAAGTACATCAGGGGGCTGAGCACACAGCCCTGAGGGGATCCTGTGTTGAGAGTGAGCAAACAAAAGAATAAAAAATTACGTTAATCCTAACTTGATCATACAATAATCACAGGAAGCCTTACTGATATCAAATGTGGATGGGCATAAGCTATATTACAACAATGAAGTGGACGACATCTCATTGGCATTGGTTGTAGCCTAAAAAATATGTTTTTTGCTTTGTTTGTTGCTCATGATAATTTGATAATATATTTTATTAATTATATAGCATACAAGAAATTTGGTAAAGTGCTTTACAATAACACAAAACAACATCATGTTGCGGAATAAAACATCGGCTTACATAACTTGTTCCATTACAGCATTTTATTTTAATGTATAGTATTTTGATTTGATTAAATAATTTGTATTTTCTACAAATGCTCAGTATTCCTTTATCAAACTGGCTCCCGTCTGTCTGTCTGTCTTTTAGAAAATAACATTTTTTAAATTCACAAATTGGTCAAACTTTATTTGTTGACCTGTTCCTTTTTTGGTTGTTTTTTGCCTAATTTAATTAATGATACAGTGAAAATGTATTATAATCCTGGTTATTTGTTATTAAACTTAGTTTTGTAGGTATAGTTTCTTCAATGTGCTAGCGTCATATTATGCGTTTCTCTTGGCTTTTATTTTGAAATATTTACTATAACTTCCGGACAATCCGCTGTTTACCTTTGTTCATCTTTCAGTAGTAAGCGAAAATAATAAAAACGAGTTGCCAAAATGGAAAAATTAGCCATTTGTTAATGAGTTGTTTCACTTTTTTTTGTTCTGTGATTCTGGGAATTAGAAATGAAAATTGGTTCTGATTTTTCGTTTTTGGTTGTAAATGGAAAAAACGGGAAAACAGTCGTACTTCCGTTTATCCGATGTTGATTTAAAAGGAAAAAACGAATTGCGTGAACGTGCCAGTCTGGTTTGTTGATTTTAGCAGCATTTCGGTAAATATGGATGTTGTGTTTTTATGGTTTCCAATGTGTTGTGTTTCTTTATTTATATTTTGAAATCTGGTTTGTGTGGCACAGCTGGATTCTGACAGTTAATGGTTCTGACGGAGTGCATTTGGAGGAGAGTAAAACTGGAAGTGAAAGTTGTTGTTCTTACTTGCAAGTAGAGTTTTAAATGTTAGAGATGAAATTAAAATGTTTTGTTGAGATGGTATTTTTGTACACCTTTTAACTCTGCGGAGGGAGAATGTGGACCTGCTGTCCTTTTTCATTTTTGGGGATTATGTTGCGCACAAAGTCAGTCAGGTCCGAGTTGTTTCTTCAGGCCACCTTGGTGCGGACCAACGATGTAATAATTTTTTGTTTATCTTTTTAGGGGATTTTTAGGGTTTACAGTGCTAATGTATTATATCCTTTGTGGTTCGGGTCGGGGACTGGTTGTCAGCCTATTCTCGGAGTTATCCGCCCTTGTGTGTATACATCAGAGTGGATAGACTAGCCCCATGAGTTTATTATATAAAGTGGGAGGGCTTGACCATTATACTTGGTAGGCCTACATATTATTTTCGTGTTGTCGCTCTCTTTGCACATGCACAGTTAGATTCAGGAACATCTGCGGTTTTATCAGCGTTTCTTCAGCATTCATGGCTGTTTGTCTTTGCACAGTCAGCACATCAGGTTGTATGACTTTGAAATCCTCTTTGTAAACCAAAAACAGTTTGGACAATTGTTATAACCAGTGAAGGCAGATGGAAAGACGAGTTGATGTTGAGTATTCTATATACAGTCAATGGTTTAACATAGTATGCTGTAATAATATTATATAGCACATTAAGTGCATCACGTGTTGCATTCCCTTGCATTTGAGGTTTACCTATGCAAAGGTAGGACATGATTGAATATTTGTGTAAATGTGGGGTGGATCGTTTCATTTTTAAAAAGAACAGGCTCTGGCCTGAAATGGTTGGTATATGGGCTTTGTGTTTGATTTGTTTGTTTATATATATATATATATATATAT
>JBAMHX010000007.1:20112486-20124866 GCA_037177515.1 Pseudomugil tenellus | reverse complement strand
CCCCCCCCCCCCCCCCCCCCCCCCCCCCCCCCCCCCCCCCCCCCCCCCCCCCCCCCCCCCCCCCCCCCCCACTCAGAACCACTTACCTTAATGCTATTCTTGAAGAGGTAGCCAGGAGTAGAGAAACCTTTCTTTTTATCCAAGGGCTCACTGAATATGACAATCTGCTCAAATAGAAAGACTCTTCTTTCCTTCATCCTGGACAAGAGGCCTCCATCTTGGTCTGAAACCATGAAAGTGTCTTGCAGGAGCAATCTGCCCTGAGCAACAATTTTACCCTGAGAAACAAAAGAAAAGCAGAATTGAAGACATAAACATCATCTGACAGCATAGATAAGATTACTATAGATAAAGTTACTAAAAAGAGAATAGAGGAACAGAAAAACAACAAGTGCCTACAGTCTAGACTGTGTAGCATACTGCCTTTAGTTTAACTGGGGACGCACTGACACCTAGTGGTAGATGACTCACACAATGAATTCATGTCTGAAGGGTACAAATCAACATAAATATTATATTTAGAGAAATACCAACGATTTGGACAAGAGGGAAAGACTTACATCGAAGCCTTGAAGGCGTCCAACATTCATCATGTCATTGCAGCGCTTAGGGACCACGCACATCACTTCCACAGCTTTCTGGAGTTCAACACAAGAGTAAAGAAACTTTAAAGATAAAGAAACTTATTGGAGGTGAAGAAGAAAAAAAAAGGCTTTAAGCTGACAATTTGCGACTTTACCTCCAGCTCTGTCGTATCCACGCCTGCTTTCTTTGAAATTTTGAGAAGATCCTGTTTACAATTAACACATCGAGTTACGTTATCTGTGCATTTCAGTCCTCTGTGTTTAATACAAAAGTGTTTATTAATGCCTGCAAAGTAAAAGTAAACTCTTTACCTTGAGTAACAGCTGGTACTTCATGATGCGTTGGACTGGTTTGATTAGCAAATCAGTGATCTGCAATCTGTGTCCCAATCGCTGCTTAAGGTCCTAAAGACGGAAAGAAATATGTCTTTATGGAATATTGGTCAGGAGGACACAAAATAGAGACAATCTTGGTGACAGGAAGCATAAAATCATTTAACAATCTTACTTCAAAGTAAGTTTCGATATACTCTGACACAATGTGCTCAGATTTAGGCTTGTTCTGGCAGTACACAATGTACATGTGCAACCTACGCTCCTGCAATTGAAACAAAAAGAGAAAATAAAATAATTTAGTGAATAAGAAAATATTAGTCATTTTATAATTAAACAACAATTAAACCCTTCTCAAATAACCAATAAATCAAAGTATAAACTGACATTAAATAGGAAGTCAAGACACAAGCAATTCGGACCTGTTTGACAAATAAAGGAGCCAGCCTTTCAGGATCCTCCAAACACTTTTCCAGCTCTCCCAGGAAGAAACTGTAAATAAACAGAAAAACTCATGATTTTCACCGGTCAGTAAATATAAGATGGCATTATTTAGCTGCTTTGTATGCCTCAATGCATATACAAGTTTTAAAAGCACTTTTAAAAGGAAAAATCAGAGGAAGGCCTTTAGCTTACTCTTTATGCCAGTCATAGATCTGATGGATGTTTCCAAAGACAATCTTATCTTTTCCTCTCATGTCATCTGGAACGCCTTCCTCTTTCATCCTGCTCATGTAGCCCTGTGGGCAGGAAAGTTAACCCCATTTGTAAAACCTACAAAAATGGCAACCACGAAACTTTACCTGTAGCTTGAATTTTATGCATTTTACCTCCACCACGGATCCCAGGTCTCTGACATAATCTCTCTCTGTCTCAACCAGCTCCAGAAGGACGTAGCTGAGAGAAAACAGCAACTTTCAATGCTAAAGTTTGGATGAACATCAACAATATTCAACAGAAGCACACATAAGAGGACAAACGTTGCCAACTGACTACAGCAGCTTTTGTTTATCCAAAACTTGCAAGAAACAAGGAGTATAACTCACTGTCTTCTCTTGAAGAAGCCAGATTTGCGCTCGTCCACCTCATCGATGGGCGAGGAGGAGGAGAGGAGTGAGTTATCAGAGGGATTAAGAGAGGGTGAGCTGCTGTCGCCTTGCTCGACTGACAACGAACTGGGACGGTCCTCCAGTGACTAAGGACAAAGGAGTGAAGAACCAAAGAGAGGGATGAAAAACTGAATAGTAAAAAGATGTTTTGAAAATAAATGTAAAATCATCACCATACACTTATTTCAGTAAAATGAAGCATGTAGTGTATGTGGGACAGTGGGAATGAGTGTTTGCCAGAGTGCAGTTGGAACAGAAGACAGCTGGCGTCATTAGTCAGAGTTGAGACAGATGACAAGTAAGTTCTCTGTCACCAACACTAGAGAAAAGTGTGTGCTTGTGTGCACATTTATCAGAATTGTTTTGTGTACAAGCATGTCACATTTGCAAGTACTTGAGGGTGTCGCTCAGGACTTTTTAACTCACCATCTTGCTTTTCACCAACTCTTCGATGGCACTGACCAGCTCAGCAGCACTGGGTGTCTCTGAACTACTGGGACGAGCGGACAGACGAGATGTAGACTGAAAGATAGCAAAAAAATGGCACAAAATAAAAGAAAGAAGGGAAAAGAAAATGAACAGATATATATAATTCCAAACCAACAGGATAATGTGACAGGTTGCATGCGTGCAGGAGTCACAGGGGCAAGCAACGCATTTGTTGCTGAGACCTTGACTGTTCTCTGACCTAAACAAATCTGAAAATGTGTGGATTTCATATTTATCACCCAATAATCCCAATAATTAAAGCGTAATTAAAGATACTTTCAAAAGGGGTGTTGCTTAATACTGATCATGCAGGAAACCCACACTTCTATTTTGGGGTAACTTTTTATATTTGAAAGATTCAATTGCTGCATCAGATGGTAGAAAATATGGCATCTTTTACTTTTGCATGCAACGGCAAATTTCAACAACCTATGTGAACATGATCAGGCTCACCGTTGCTGTGTTTGGACCCCGATATTCCACTTGTCCATAAAAAAACAGACTTGGTGTTCGTGAGCTCCCTAATGAAAATGGGTAATTGAGGGCCAGGTTGGAGCCAATCACAGGCTGGTCTCAGGGAAACAGGGGCTATGAGGTGGGCTGAGGTCAGGGTTCAACTTTGGGATTGGAGTGTGTGTTTTCAATAAGCACACGTATCGTGATTGCTCAAAAAACAAAGAAACAACAACAAAAACACAAACGAAGACACAGCAAAAATTGCTGCTTAATACTCCATTTGGCAGGATGTTTGAATATACAACAGAGTTTAGTCTGCAGCCATACGGCAGGGAAAGATTTCAAATGTGTCACTGAGCATAACATGTAAATGGAGTATTTACTTGAGCAAGAGTAAAATAATAAAAATTCCATGGGGATGGCATTTAGTTAGTGAAAGAAAAAGTGGTTAAATAAAGACGGGTCCAAAGGAGATGAATAAGTATGTTTACATAGAGAGGTAGGGGAACTGGGACAAAAGAGAGGCAGAACAAAAATCAACATAATGCTGAGGAGGAAACATGCAGGCAATAACAAAATAAAGAGGAAAAAAATCTGGTTATTAGTGCAAGATGAAGGTTTGGTTTTATATTGTTAGCTTTGAATTGATGGGAAATCATTAACAGATATCTCTGAACCAAATATAAACACTGTTGCTTAGTTTTAACAACAGCAGATTTATTTGTTTAAAGAAATTTGTGAAAGTATCATTTTTCTTTTTGCCAAATGAAAATGCTACTTACTGTATCTAATTTTTTGAAAAAGCAACCATATTCATACCTCATGCAAAAACATCTGCGTTTATGAGTCATCGCGTTGTTAATGAGACAATATGAACCAATGCCAATAAACTTCAATTAAAATGAAAGACAATAGCATACAACTCATTTTAACAGTGCTGTTAAATTCGCTTTAGTTTGGTGTGTCGCACCTTGTCCTCCTGGGAGTCAGGCTGCAGTAGGCTATGCTGCTGGATGGCCATCGGAGGAGGCAGAGGGACAGCATCGGCCCCTTCCTCTCCTTCTTCCTCGCCACAGCTCTGCATACCCGATGAAGAAGACTTGGATAGAGTACCACTACTCAGGCCTTCATTACGCATGCGCTAAAGAGAAAGTAGGAAAACGGACCATTAAGAACTGTGTCACAGTCAAAACCATGTCTCCATTTTCTGATATGTTTATCAACAGTCTTACTTCCTCCAGAGTCTCGTCCTGTGGTGTGGCGGCGCTATCATCAGAGTCTTTCTGTGACCCGGGAATTGCTTCCATGTTCTTCCTAGTGCCATCACGGTTCTTCTTGTGCTTGTGGGCGAGCTTCTTGACATGCCCGTCAGCTTTACCGGAGCTGAGCCGCCGCACAGGGCTGGTCAGCCACTTCCTTAAAGTGTTCCCAGGACGTTTGGGGCCTGGTGAACTGTGCGGACCCAAGGTTTGGCTGGAGCCTGGCTGCAGGGTGTCGTTACTGGATACAGACAAGGTGTCTAAATGTGAGGAGAAGAAAAGAAAAAAGGTCGGAAACGACTTTAACGAAAGGGAAAAAACGCAATCGCTCATAAGGCTGATAAAAGTTTGTTCACATCACAGCTGCCAAATTTCTGCAGTTCTTAGCACCAAAATACTGCAAACCAATATTAAACATCAGCTACTGCTGAGAACAGAAACATGTAAATATAAGACAAAGATTATTGTGCATTTCCATTATGTTCAGTAGGCAGGCAGGCCACCTCCACACAGCGATGACTGCTCCTTGGGGAATCTGTAGGAGGTAATCTCTTCTTTGGCTGGAAATGGAGCGGTGAAAAATTATACAGGATAATGGGATGCTTAGAGCTTTGTCTGAATACTTCAAAAGGTGTATCCATCTGCCTCACCTGTCTGTGCTCTTTAAATCCGTCTCTTTTCCTCCCTTACTTTTTTTTATCTTAAGCTCTTTTCTCCAAAATTCCACCGTCAGTTTTTGCGGTTTTCTCATAGTTACCAAAAATGCTGCTGAAGTGAGATATGACAAACCTCCTCTGGTTTTGTTAAATATCTGAGCAGTGACTCCAACTCTAACAAAATGCCATTTCCTAAACAGTTTATACTTGTAGCGTAGCATCAATTTTGATTGCATACAGGGAGAAACATTATGTCTCTTGGCTGTATCTCTCACTTTTTCCTCAATTTACCTCTTTTTGAAAACCATGAGGTATTTTTTATTGGTTAATAAAAGACAAAAATATTTATAGCTGATAAACTGCATGAGCTTGATTAAGGACTTGAAGGATCCAGAGGCTCGGGCTTTAATATCACTACCATTTAGCTCTTTCAAGAGTTAAACAGATGCAGCTGCTGCAGATTAAACCGTGTGACTCAGCCGAACAACCGTTATAAATTGCAGGTGTGGAGATCCTGCCTTCTCTCCCAGGACACTTTCAAACAGCCTGAATAAAAGCATTTGCATGTGAACATGTGTGCCAGTCATTCAGCCTCTGGAGGATTTTTTTTTACTGCTGTCTGCTTATAAAAAACATATGTTCTCATTGCACACAAACAAGCGAAAACAATGAATAACAAACACACCAGGCCCTGTAAAGGCTCTAAAACCACCTCCTCTGAGAGTGTGCTCAATATCTCACTTTAACATAAGCTCTGGTTATACATCACAAGAAAGTTTTTTCAGTGAGTCTACGTGATATTCTACCTGCATATTTGGGATTTTATCAGCTTAAACACAAGCTCATACTGAGACGAACATGTCAGGGTCAAGTATAGAAAATATATATCATCTTTATCTGGCAGCTTTTTTTCAGCCAAACATCCCACAATGCAGATCCAGATCTCAGGAAGATACATTTGTTTAATCAATATGTTCTATTTAAGGAGAAAAGAAGTGCTTTGCTTGAAGACAAACTGCTGAAAGATTGTGCAGTTAGTTATATCATAGGTACACTCTGGAGCGAACGTCCTCTATGCTATCCCTTTGTTGTAAAAATGTGAAAACTTGCACAATCCAGCATTACATGTGATTTTAGTTGAGATGACAGACAACGGTTATAGTTCTACACCAACTGGCTTCTTGTTGATGTCGTTTGCTGAACATCAACTATGACAGTGACAGCTGGAGGCTTCATGCATTCACCTATTACCTATTCCTTCCATTTGAAAGTGCCTGTCAAAATTATTTCAATGGAAAATCCCCCCCAAATACCTCGAAATGGCATGTGAGGTTACGTCTCTCCTGCAGTACAAATAAAAACCAGAACCACAAGTGAGCATTCATTGAACCTATTTAAGCCAAGAATTCTGGAAACTCGGATGGTTGCTCTCCAAGGGCTACCATCATTTTCTTAATGAGTGCTTAAAATTTTGGAGAGTTTAATTAAATACCTTAAAGTTGATCCTAAAGATGTTTTATTTTCTTGTCAACTATCAGACAACAGCAATTACCTACAATACTTACTCACATAATGTTTATATAAAATAGAAATGTGTTAAAATGAACAAATATTTCAGACATTTGTATTTTTTAATTAAATATAAAAGCTAATTTTCTAATTATCAATGGTGTAAGCTAGAAGAGTATGTATTTACTATATAAATAAACAATTATAATAGAACTAAAACAGTAAATAAATGAATACATCTACAAGATCTAAATAATAAGTTTCAGAAGCACCTTCAGAAGAAAAATGTTTTGAAATCAAATACAAGTTATACATTCATTCTATAAAGTGTGGAAAAAGCAAAATAAACTACATCCTTGCATCACTGTAATCTGTGTTGCTCTGCTGTACTCCAGCTTTAAGAGTGAAAGCTGGAATTAAACCAGTTCTATATAGTCTCCCACCTGCTGAGACGACACAACTAAGATTGAAGAAAACTGGAAAAGGATGGCACTGTGTGTGTTACATAATCTGTTAGCAGTATGTAACACATACTATTTCTTCACTCACTAAAAGCGTTCTGAACAAATTTATCCCCAATTGCAATAAGTTAAAATCTCATCAGTTCCCAAAAACTACATCGGTTTTCATTATAAAAGAGGAAGCGCAGTAGTGTTGAACTTTAATGTGTTCAGCAAGCATTTAAATGTTTAATTATGTTACTTTTATTATAACATTTAAATGATAAAAAAAGAAACACTGCAATATTTTTTCATTCAATATTCGGCTCTTGAGAGCAAACCTTTCTGTTAAAAGAAACCACAACAGCAGAGAAAAAAATCAAAACTGTTGCTTAAAGAAAAAACGGACAGTGTTTCTTCCTGCAGACACACTGGGATCACAAGGTAACATAAGACCATTCTGTTAGGAAGCTCTCCAGGCTTCAGTTAGAACTGCTGCGTCTTTGGCTGAATACATCTAAAATAAGCAGGCAAATGCATAACTTACACCACATGTTTATGGCTGAAATGTTCGCACGGCAGTTACAAAAGCAGCATTGGCAGCATCTACTGGCTCGGATGTAGGAGGAACCCATAACGAGGGTGTAAAATGGGTGAAACATGGGTTCAGCAGCCTTGACACATTCCTCTTTAGTGGGAAATAACATTACAGAAGCATACAGATGCAGAGCTCATGAACTTAGCCCTTTGTCCTGCAGGGTGTCTGTCATTATGAAGTCACATCAAGGACAGCTGGTTCAGCAGAGGGAAAAAAAATCAGACGGCATTAGCTCTGATCCTCTTATCCTCACATAAAGTATTTTGACATTGTGACTTGATGATTGGTTAACTCACAGAAAAAAAAAAAAAAAAACTTCTTTATCGTCAAGGCTAAACTGTTATGTATTTTATAAATAAATTATTCCTTAATGATCATTCAGACAAAATTAACAATATTTTTTTTTCAGAAACAGCATTTTATTATTTATTTTCCATCTCTGGAAATGCAAAATCCTTACAGGACCTTTTATGTGGGAAACTTGACTGCAACTTTAGTTGTCATGATTATAAATATTCTTTTGGATCATCTATGTTTTTCATTGATTTTCTCAAAATATTTTCAAAATCCTTATGAGGTATCTGCTTAAAACTGGTTGTTAAGCTTTACTAAAATCATTACAGTGACTCCTTTAGCTAAGTGATGTCCTTGTTTCTGGAGCTACCCGGTAAATTCATTAACAGACTCATCAGTATCATACTGTAGAGGTTAATGTGATGATTTAAATAATCATTCTGTAAACTTCTCTTCAGATAATATCCATGTTATGAACTTTGTGTATTTACAAATGTGCATGCAGACACCAGCAACAGCATGCATAGCCTGCTAGTCTCTCCCGCTCTGCTTAAATGTGCAGCATTGCCCAAATGCAGATACATAAAATCACCATGTTACCTGGAAGAAAGTGAAACAAACTCAAAATTCAGGCATGACTTTTTAATGGTTTTATAACAGAGTATTTCTAACAATAGGATTTTTTAATGGAGGGGGGCATGTGGGGTGTGTGTGTGTGTAACTGCGCAATTGCAGTGATGCCAAAAGTCTGTGCAGCTCCGCAGATGCATGCCTGGGATTCCAGAGGTGTTGCCAGGGGAGCATTTTTAAGTTTGTGTGGTCTCATCTTTGTTGGGAGAAGGGATGCAGAAACACTGACACACAAACATCAGTCATTGTGGTTGGAGAGCTGTTATTAGTGGTGGAGGTGCAGCTTGTGGGAAAGCCCCTGGGGGATTTGACATGCTGATCTATAAAAATGTGGACAATGCCAGAGAGGGCTTGCCACCAACAAGCATAGTTAGAGAGACAGCATCGCATTCTGGTGAAAAATACGTGCCATATATATTTTTTATTATTTATGAAACAGCATATAGAGGACATCCGAAAAAAAAAAAAAAAATAGACTCAACATGGCTACACTACATAAATGGACATATATAATATTGTTTTCCATCTCTTCTCTATGGTGTCTACAACAACATCCCCTGTCCATTTATGCAGCACCATGCTGGCAGAGTGAACAGACACTAAGATATAATCTTAGAAGATTTATCATCTAATCACATGATGCATTCATCAAATTACATCTAGCGCCACAATACCACAGCCTAATCCACAGGTAAACCACTCAACTGCCTGGGACTAAAATAGCACACGCACACACACACTAAATAAATAAGAACAAACAATTGTCAGAATTTGGTATTTTGTGTGGAGCACATTTGCTACATTTTTGCAAGCCTAAACCGTGTTGTGAATGATGACCCAGTTCTAACTCACTAAAGCTTTTTTTCACTGCTTCTATGTGACAAACAAACCCTACTGCTTAAATCACAAACAAGAGCAACTCCGATAATTTTAAATAACAGAACAAATTTCTTTTACATACAAATTTTGTTGTCACTCATGTGTTACACACGGTGGAGACACCTACCCAGATCCAGCAGCCAGAACTTACAGTTGTCAGGATGATCTTCCCCTGTTAAATCCATTGAAAAAAAAGGGTTTAAAGAGACTAAAGACTCAATCCCACGAGCCATGTTGGCCAAATGATAAGTCTCTTAAGTTCCTATTTAAAATATTCCCTTACAGTATTTCCACGCGTTATAGAGCTGTTTTCAAAACCCTACGCAGATCCAAACTGCTTTGGGAAGCATTTCTCGTAGTTATTAAAAATAATTTTGCACCCAACAAGCTCGCTGACATTCCACGAGAAGAATCCAGTGCGAGGAGAAAGAAACAAGCCAAAAGCAGCATTAGCGAGTAGGATGTTTTCTCCTTTTTTCTTTGTATCTCCTTTCCTCCTTCCTTCCCACCTTCATGAGTGGGCTGTTGTGAGGATATTGGGCGAACCTCCACTGTGCTTCTCCTGTTCCAAAGGGACGTCTGGAAATGGGCAGCACATCTACCGTACTACCCTTTGTAGAAGCACCCACTCAGTTTGTGTGGGCGGGTGCATATTTTACAGGCATTAGGATGCATACAAGTTGTGTAGTATGCTTGGAACAAATATAGACTTGGTTATGAAATCAAACTGAGAGTGAATTGCAACATGCTCACAGTTTGGCTAAAAATGAAATCAGACAGTGCAGTTTGGAGCAGCTATGCAGACTACATACACAAAGATGTCTCTGTTTAACTCACTGGGCTCTAAGCACACTCTCTAATGTAAGGACAGATTCATATAAACTAGCCTTCATTCCCTCTTCATTCATAATGTTGTCATTTACTGAATTCTTGTGCATCTATTTAACTTGGAGCAGCTCTCAGACATGTCTGCGTTGTAAAAGAGAGAAATCAGACTTATTATGAAACAGGTATGTACTGCACATAAAAGCTCGATTATTTAAAAGGAATTTGTAGATTGTTTTAGTTTTCAGCAGCTAGAAAGAATCATACACTAAATACATAAATGTGAAAGACTTTTTGCACACTATCATCAGAGAAGAAACCAAGTTTCCCTGTAAGTACTGTGTAGCCTACTTATTCTAGTTAAGTCAACATTTCCCAATTGTGAGACACAGCATGAAAAAGGACATAACTTTCCTGAACTGTCACCCATCTTCTGGTCAAATAGACCTCCATGATTGGTTTACAAAAAAACAAACAAACAAAAAAAAAACAGACAGAATAGCAAAGACAGTTTTTTGTCATCTTTGCCCACCTCTTCTTCAGCAAATGTCTTTTTTTTCTTTTTTGTTATTAGAGAAACCCCTGCAGTGAGAGGACTCTTTTTATCGCTCCCTCTAGCCTCACAGGCAATACACAGTGGCTGGTTGGGTGCAGACAGAGAATCAAAGACAGAAACAAGACGAGAACAATTGTTCGGTGCAGTTGAAAGTTTGAAAAAAAAAAAAAAGTATTTATACTTCCTTCTCCCCAGACTGTACTTTTAAATCATTCAGGTAATGCCAAAATAGTTTGTTCATGTGTCCTGGCGCACTACAATTTAAATACAAACCTCTCATTTTGACTACAAAGAGGTTGCCAGCCAAATATTTGTATGCTATATCTCCATAGAAACAAGCAGACCGACTCTCACCCACTCTTCTTGATTAAAAAGGGAGGAAGGCACAAACAGAAGCTTTTGTCAAGACATGACAGCAGCACATAACTCCACCCGACTACAGAAAAAGTCAAACTATGTTCGTTTGCTCTTTTAATGTGTTTAAAATGAAAAATGTGCTTGAAAAACGTATAAGTAGTTAAAACATAAATAGTTAATTTGTATATCTAAAGGAAAAGAAGAGTTCTGCCTGAATTTTTTATTTTGGTTATATCATTGTTTGTTAAGATTTCAATGCGCTGCTGGACACAACCGGAGGGGACAGAAAATAACAAGAAAACAGGGAAAGGGATAGAGAAAACAAACAATACAGAAAGAAGAGACAGATATACACAGCACAAAAGAGAACCACAATCCAACCACACATACATATACATACATACATACACAGAATAAAAATTTGATACATACGTAAGAAAGATTGGTGCTAGCAGTGTCGTGATGCAGAACATAGAAAGTGAAAAAGTGCTCACAGGAAAGTGAACATGCTCAGGTATCCCCTATACTGAAAAAGTCCGAGGCCGGCCAGGACGACAAGACCAGGACAAACGGCAGACAGTCCCAAACAAGGACCCCAGCCACCCCATCCTAGAACCAGGCCACTGTCCACCCAGGAGGCGGGACAGGGTGGTCCTGGCCAGAGCCCCCGCAGCCCAGGGGAACGAACCACAGCGGGCCCAGGCCAGTAATCGAGGAACCCGCCGGCGCCCAGGGCACCCAGAGCAGGCGGGGCAAAGGGCCCAAGAACCCGGAGCCCCATATAGCTACATATTAGCATGACATTAGCATGACATATTTGATCTGAAATATTTAAAATCCTGTTGGGCACAATCTGATACTTGTCTTTTGCTCCCAATACAATGAGAAAGCAAAAGATGACGCACTGATAAATTTGACATACCACATGGTAATACTTGGTAAATATCCCTAAAAATATTAGTTTATATTTTGTTCAGCTTCATCCTTTTTGCTAATTTAAAAATCAGAGTATTTTAAACGTATGTTCTCTTAAATAAAACATACTAAATCATTATGCAAGTTCTCCTGTGAGTGAAATGGAGAAAGGATGAGAATAAAACACTGAACCTACACAAACGGTGGGGTGTAAAATAATAAATAAGAAGCGCCCTTTTAACCTATTTAATAAAAAGTTTTGGGCATGATAACACATGCTGATTCTCCAGAAGTTTACCTTCACAGGGCCAGCTTATATTTTCATGGTTCTTGTTCCAGATTCGCATGCTGTTGCACGATTAAACCAAAACTACCATTTCCACTGAATTAAGTCATGTAGTTGTTACTAGTGTGGAAAAGTTTTAGGGGCAAATGTTTTAAAGATAATTAAAAGAGAGCAGTGTTTTAAGTGCAGCCTTCACGTTGCATAA
>JBAMHX010000007.1:20089662-20106850 GCA_037177515.1 Pseudomugil tenellus | reverse complement strand
GAAAGAAAGAAAGAAAGAAAGAAAGAAAGAAAGAAAGAAAGAAAGAAAGAAAGAAAGAAAGAAAGAAAGAAAGAGAGAAAGAAAGAAAGAAAGAAAGAAAGACAGCTTATTATAAATTTAAACTACTTACATCAAAGTAGGGTCCAGCATGTTCCAGGATGAGCTGAGTTGAGTCTGGCTTGTTCTTACAGTAGTTCACATACATCTGAAATTTGTCAGCCTTAGCAGGAAAAAATGTGTAATAAAAAATTATGTTACTCACAAAATATTAGAGTCAAAATAATAACAAGCATTAGGAATATTACACACAACTTCTTAAGCTGTCTGCATTTTATCTGTTCATACAGATTTTCCATCCCAGAAAACAGTTCATCCTGTCGTTTAACATGTTCCAAATGAGAGAGCGTACATGGTGGCTCAGTATCTTTTGCTAATGTGCTGCCAATCATATTTGTTCCTTTAAAACAACCAATCATCTGTGGAGAACTCATCTTCCTGCTGTCCAAGAAAATGGACGAGAAGCACCTCTACTTATACTTGTATGGAGACAGTAATCATCTGCAAAAACAGAAGACTGTTTGCAGACTGACTGAACACTGAAAACTGTTGGTGACAACATGTGTTGCAAGTTTGTCTGGTATGTAAGGGTGCCTGTTTGATCATGGTGTGGCATTAAATACCCGGCACTTTCTTTTATGCAAACATACTCATCTCACACATTAAGATGTGTATTAGTCAATAAAACAAATCACAAAAGAATTACGAAAAATTTGTAATTGCTGAGGTAAATGTATATACATAAGTGAGAAAACAAACATTCGATATGAAGTATGCATCCTACCCAAGTGACAAAACAATGGCCGACGTCCTCTGGAAGCTGCTCATACTTCTCCAACTCCTTTAGGAAGATACTGTGCAGAGGTGGAAAGATTTATACAAACATATTTAAATAAGCTTACAAAATGATTCACCTCCCCGATCAAACATTGAGAACATGAAAATAAAAATGAGAATAATAATAAACTTCATATTTTATGGTAAAACATGCAGATAATAGCAGATTATTATTTACTTGTGGTGAAACTCGTAGAGGTCCTGCATGTTCCCAAAGATGATGTGTTCCTTGTTAACAATACCAGGAGGAATCTCCTCCACACCGCTGGTCATTTCCCACAGGTAGGTCTGCACAAACACATCCATTACTTATTAAGCAGGAAGGAGTAACTTAGTGGCTATGATAAAACACTACAACCACCAAGCAGGTCATTTTTACCTCCTTAACTTTTCAAACAGTTGTATCTCTGTTAAAATAAAATCCCCACTTCTCTCAATTCACCTGGCTGGATAGCAGCTAACTCTTCTCACCCTGGACACGGACTATTTGAGCCACTTCCCTGTGGCAGAAGGTTAGGGCGTTATAATATCTGCACTAAGCTAAACACTTTACAACACCGGCCACTTTAAATTATTCATGTTACTCACTTCATCTATTTGCACGGAGAGTTTGTACTGGTGTATATATCTGTATATATACAAGATCATAAATACATTTGATTATTAGAAGCTATACTTTTACTTTTTACTGTATTGTTATTACTGTTTAGTTTTTATTCTGCACTTCATCACCGAAACAAATTCCTTGTTTTGAAAATTGTGTTCACTGACAATGGCAAGAAAAGTTTATGATTCTTTTCTCATCCGCTAAGGAGATCCAGTTTAATGCACTGTGTCCGGCTTTTGTGGCTAAGCATGTTCACGTCACTTCCGGTTGCTCAGTAATGTGCGTAAGTTCATAGCTGTCAGTAAGTAATAGAGTTTTTAAATCATTTACTCTAATCTAATGCTAAATTTGAAAACTAGATGAATACAGAGATGAATGAATGCCAGAGAAATCCCTAGATCTGAGTGACAGAGAGTCGAAGGGAGGAGAAGTCGCTCTGGATGTCGGTGAGGCGGAAACTGACGAAACGGTGGAGGATCGATCTGCCATTTTTACCTGGTAACGAGTCATGTACTGAATATGAGGATTTGATGCATCTTTGCGTTATTTGTGCTGTTCTAGCAGGGGGTGGAAGCATTTACTCGTCTCTGTGGTTTTAAGAGTTTTGGACTGCTGGTGGTTCTAGCATTAATGATAAAGGACTACATTTGTGTAAAACACTGAGCCAAAGGGTGAGGTGAAAATACTTACATCCATACACTCACGCAGATCTCTCACGTAGGCTTTCTCTGTTTGAATCAACTCAGCCATTATAAATCTGAAAGGAAAATAATGAATCCAAATAAATATACAGAGCAACAAAACAAAAAAAATGAATGACTGAGCTTTCTTTAGTCTTACTTTATGTTGTGTTGCTACTGTGAAAAGATTGTCCAAAAGTACAACTGAGCATTGTGTAATCCAGGGGTGCCCAGATCCAGTCCTCGAGATCTACCATCTTGCAACCTTTAAATGAATCCCGTCTCCAACACACCTGAGTGACATGTCTGAACTTTCCCATCTGCTTGCCATCCAGCTCTGCAGAGGCCTGGTGGCGAGCAACTCACATGATTCATATATGTTGAACAAAGGTTGCAGGTAAAGGCTGCAGGATGGTAGATCTTAAGGACTGAACTTGGGTACAACTGGTGTTATCAGTGGGCCTTCGCAGAAAACTCAGCTAGTTTAGGAAGCAGATGTTTCACATGTTGCATTTGGTCAAAAACAAATTAGTTGATGTCACAGAATAAATTTAAGCTGACAGTTCAAAACTGACTGCAAGCCATTTTTTGTCAGTATGTTTTAACCATATGGTCACATGTCATAAATATATATTTTTTTAAATTATGAAATTAAAGAATATGCTTTTGTGGCATTTGCATATAGCGATGATGCTGGAGGTGGGATGCGTTATTACTCCCTGATGGGCTGTTTATGTATGTACTGTAATTTACAGGCTGCTCAGGGGCTCCCTACTGTACGAGTTCCCCCCACAAACATATAAACCATTAAGTGCTACGCACCGGAGGCAGAGTATACCAGCATGGGAGCAATGATGGTTATTCCTAAATGCTTTGAGGAGCCTTAGTGTTTTATGTTGTTGTGCATTATAATCTCCATTACTACTGTACATGTGTACACAACTGATTGGATCTGAAGAGTCACGAGTCTGAACAAAACCGACTGACAGCTTGGCTGCAGCTAAAAAATAATCAACTAAAATCCAGTTATGTATTTATTGGAAATATGTACATTTGCTGTCTTGGGAAATGTTGATTTGAATCATTTGGTGTGATCAGGACAAGAAAAAAATGTCAATTTCTCTTACTCTTTCCTCCGTGCCGATTTCCTCTTTTCCTCATTGAGTTCATGGGCAGCATCTCTTAACTTGACCTCTGACCCTGGAGCACTGGCTGGGATGATATCCAGCTGTAAGTCTTTGCTCTAAAAACAAAGCAGACAGTGGCTGTTATGTGGCAATGAGCAGGCACAGTGGCTGTTCAGCGCAGTAGCGTGCGATCTGTTTGCTTTAGCAGTGGTTCATTTCATGGAGTTTAAACACAACATGAAAAGTCAGAATATTAAATTTGGCAGTCACTGATACCTATTTTACCACCTGGTTTCTAGAGATGAGATAGTAAAATCCAAACCAAAAGCAGATTGTTTGGTTACATAAATCCATGAAACACCATATAATGTAAAGGAGGGAGAGTAATAAGAAGTTGAATAATCAAATCATAATCTCTCTGACCTAAAATCCATTAGTGTCCATATTCAGCTAATCAAACATGCACTCACAGCCTTGTTTGAATCTGAAGAAATGCCAAGCGCCGTCTCCAAGCAGGTTCGATATTTGTCCATACGGAGAGAGAAGTCCCTGTATCGTTTATCCACTGAGGACACCCATTTCTTTATTTCCAGGGCATGGGCGTGGCCCTTGTCACAAAACCCATCTGCCAGCTGGATCAACAGCTTCACCCGCTCTTTGGTTTGCTGTCAATAGGGAGACATTGAAGAGAGGGGGCAGAGAGTGGAGTGAGAAGGCCACAGAGAGGCAGCGGCAACAAAGGAAAGGTAATGAAAGAAAGAAAGAGATAGCAATCATGTGTTGCTTGATGAATACAACGGCTCGCTCACTAAAACACAATAACAGTAACACAGTGAAGAGGAAAGACAACAATAAACTGCCCTAGAAATGGGCCTCACAGCGGAGTGGCGGACTGTGCAAACACACTGCATGAAGCAGAACAACTGACAGGAAAATCCACACACATGAATTGTATCCATTTAATTTTTTTTTTAGTTTTAAATCCTAAATGATACATTTACTGACAAGCATAACCATTTAAAAAACATACCTTAGCTGTGATCTGAAAGTCTTCGTGCTCTTTCAGCAGCTCCTGTGTGTGGTGAATGCTAGACCCAGTGGATGTGTGAGTGGACAGGTAAAACTCCCCGGTGTCATGGATCCATTCCAGGGCCTGAGGAAACAACCAATCACGAGTTAGTACATGGACACTGTGGGGTTGTGTGCTGCATTATTTCCAGTCTTTACTAGCTATCTAAACCCTTAGACCTGGCACAAGCTAGTACACATGAAACTCTTCTAGTTATTATAAACTTAAATTAAAGAGCCCTCACACAAAATTAAACTGAGAAAAATCATCCACTCACATTAAGTACTATATTTTTCTGTTTTATCTACGTTTCACTTACAGAACAATTTGTAATAGCAATAATCATTTTCTTAAAAATCTGAAAAAAACAAAAAACAAACAACACACACACACATACATATATATACACACACACTTATTAAGCATATCAGCTTTTTAGCAGTAAGAGTCAACTCATCAACATTTTCTAACTGTTTCAATCCTCCATTACTGAATGTCTCATTCTGTCTACCTTAAAACGGGGCCTGAAAGCGATACAACCCTGTCCTGTGTGGCAGAACTGGTTCACTCAAACTGTGAGACTGAAAAATGTTTAGACCCTCTGGATAAAACCTGGACAGCCTTAGAATAGCCTTGTTCTAGAAACTAATATGATGTCATCTGATTTATTGGCCATTCAAGTGCTCTCTGCAGGTGTTGTTCTATCTAAAGTCCACAAGAGGGCGCTAAGAGCACTGCATTTCACAAGCATTCTCTGAAACAAGCTAGGCTCATCTAGTTTCTCTAATTTCAGAGTCTTTGTCTTTTCACTCCTGTGTCCTCCAGGTGGTCACTTGAAAATGGGTCAGAAAATTATCTGAAGGATGACTCAAGTCCAAAAATGCCCCTTGGGGCAGAGAAATGGGCTGTTGGAGGAGGTGTTGTCAGAGCACGATGCTTGGGTATATATTTGCTACTTAAGATCACTGAAGGGAGTGTGGCACTTTAGTCTTACATTTTAAAGAGAATTGGAAATAAATATACAGATTATCACAAGCTGGCTGAGCTGAAACCAACCTTTAACTTTTTTGCTAATATCTCTGGTTGCAGGAATTAAGATAAACTGATGAACCGAGTGGAATAAGGAAGAAAATGCAAATTGGGTAATAAGAAGTTACACAGATGTTTACTGCCATGTCTGGTTTTTAATCCTTCTTCCAGTCAAAACTAGATGTCAGCTCTTTCTGCAGATTTGGAAATATTTATAAACAAACCCTTTTACAAATTAATCTGATACTGATGTGAGACTTATTTGACTGAGAGGTCCCGAGTGTTATCGTGACTCTGATCTTATTGTTCAAAACACATTGTTAGAAAAGATTTTAAATCATCTTGTGGTTTACATGTTCAGCGTTTCCTCAGGGGGGAAATAACTGGATATTTTTTAAAATGTTTAATACATGAAGAAGGCCTCTTAAAGGTGGCCATCTTTCAAACATCTCTTGCAAATATCAGCCTGGTTACATAACTTCCTGGACCTTCAGACTGTCATTTTCAGGCACGCTGAGTGTTTGTTTCAATAAAAACAAAGGAAAAAAAAATAAAATACAGACGCTGTAGATTTACTAAGGAAACAACATTTAGATTAACCTAAACTCCACACAAAAGTCTATCATCAGTGAAGAAGGAGGTTTATTTTCACCCCTTATGTCTGTGATAAACTGAAACCATTGCTGTGGTAGTTATTCTCATGTCGTGCTTTTTTTTTTTTACCACAGTTTGAAAAAAAAACAAAAAACAAAGACACAGCTACATATTGACACACCTGTTTGGCACTTCTTTCAAATACCACATATTGCTGGCACTGATCCAGCCTCCTCTTCCTCATGGTCCAGAAGTGGAGGACTCTGTTCTCCCTCTGCAGCAACTCATTTAGGATATCTAACATAAAACACAACCTTGTTTATACAACATGTTTACACCTGCTTCACACAGTAACAAACTGAATGTTAAATGAATACACTGAGGGATACAAATTCTCTTTTTCGTATTGCTCACACATGGAGGCAATTGTGTAGATTGCAACTCAGTAGTTTACTCACTCTTGACCTGAGTCTCTGGGGCTTTGACGTGGGATAACATGCCAGGCATGTTGACACTGTTTCTGTGCAGGTACTTCAAGAAAACATCGGCATTACGTCTGGCTAACGTGCAGGCCTTTAATTGTGCAGAAAGGAGACAAACGTTACTTTAAGGGTCAAGAGAAAGACCTTTCGGAAAGAGACGATGTAAACAAATAACTCTGAAGTGTTCTCATTTGAAGTGACACATCTCACCTTTAGGAAGGCCTCTTTCTGCTCCAGATGTTTACTGATCATGGGTGTGACATGGTCTGACTCGCTGTTTGGACCCAGTTTATCCGCACCACCACACCAATCTTCTTCTCTCTTGTACTCCTGCTCGAGGCTTTCCAACACACTGCACACCTGAGAGACACACAGTTACGCAGTCTGCTACAATTTCTACAGAATCCACTGATTGGGATTATTCAAGCTGAATGTGATCATTGCATTTTAATTCATCTTTACAATAGATGTATCATTTTTTTCAGGTTTGCCTGATGATTTTCTTGTCATCCCACCTTCTTCTAGAACAGTTTACATCTTCTGTGAGAGGAATTGGCACAAGTGGTACACTTATTGTCATTCATACATACAGACAAAACTACCTGTTCTGAGGTTTTGTAGAATGCCACAGAAGCGTTAACCAACTTTAGTCTGTCCTCCATCTTCAGCATCAGCTGCTGCCAGTGGTCCGCCACCTTTAAGGTAAACAGAACTAATCAAGTTTCCACTCTTATAACGCTTATAACCTGCACCCAGCAGTCATTGCACTGATTTTTTAAAGCCAAGCAACACCTTTTCAGCACAGTCTCTGATCATATCCATGTCGTAGTGGTTGGCTTGCAGGAGAGCCTCAGCCTTCTGCTGTACCTGCAGCGCACTCTGATGGGTTTTCTAGAAGGAACGGAGAGATAAACAAATAATTAACAGATTTTTTGTTTATTGCAACCCAGCTTTATATAGTTCTTACACAACAAACACAGCTAAAGCTAAACTGTCATATAAAAACAGAATGAAAGAAGAGAATAAGAAAAATGAGTGTTTTCCTGTTATGTTCAATGTTACTATAGTATGTCCACAGATGTAACTAGCACAGGATACAACCAAAGCAGGTATTTCAATGGTATTGGAGGTGTCAGGAATTCAAATATTGTGTTAAATCCAGTCCCACTGAGTATTCTTCATAATCACAGGTTTCAACTGTGTATATGTGAAGAAGTAGGTCAGACACAGGCCTGCATTAAAATAAGTTCAAAGCAATGCACCCTGTAGAATCAGAGCCTGAGAAGGAGGAGGTAAAGAAGACAGAAGGTGAGAGGGGGGTCGTTATTCAGAACTCCATTTCATGTGTGACTGGTGGTGAAAAGAGGAGGCACAGACAGATAAGAACATGTTCTAAAATGGGAAGTGTTGAAGAATGAAGGAAAACATATTGTACAAGCAAAAGAACCCTAACACATTCATCAAGTTCATCCTCATCAAAGAGATGAGATTGTTGTATTAATAAGGGAAAAAAAACATGTAAAAACAAATATACTACCTCTGGATTCCTCTGATCTGGTTACAAAGCAGAAAAAAACCTTTATTTTCTTTTTACCTCTATTGCATGTTGAAACTGTTCATGTTCCTTCTGCAGCTGTTCAGCTTCCTGTAATGAACTGGCTGTGATCAGACCAGCGTTCAGCATGGACTCGCCATTTCGGATCCAACCCAGAACCTGCAGCACACACAGGACATAATTGTTTCTCTCTTATTGACTTGTGACCTGAATAATTTTAACCCCTTAATGGCTAATGCCACTTATTTGATAAATATCCTTTCTGAGATATTTTGCATCACTTAATGGAAGAAACTTTATTTAAAACCCAGTTGGACACAATATGATGAAAGACCAGAAAGCAGAGGACTATACATTATATTTTAACCAATCACATGGTTATAAATTGTAAAAATGCCAAAAAAATTTTTTTTTCCAGATTTTTTTAAAGGGGCATTAAAAGACTTCAGATTAAAAAAATGAGGGTTTTCTGAGCAGTTGTTCCTTTTTTTTAGGCATTAAGAGGTTAATATTATCGTAAACACTGATTCACCGGCCTTTTCTCTTTGGCTATTTTACATCTTTCTTTCTGTATCCCTTTCTTTCACTGCTAACACTTTCCAACCTCCTGCTTCATCTTTAACCTATTCTGTGGCAATTCTTATCTACTGTACCGATACCATGCAGCCAGAGGCATTTAAAGCCCCATTTGTTCGTAGTTATGCTGGCCTAGTTCCCTAAAGGAGACTCACAGAGGCATCTTCCTACTTCTCTGACTCAGCAAGCACATCTGCTGTGTGGAGGTGGGCAGAGCTGCAAGTGACTCTTGGTTGTTAAAGTGATGATGCAACACAACACTCACTCGGAATTTTTCCCCCTTTTTAACAACTTCAACAGGCTCAGTGTTTCTATAATAGTTGGAATGTCCTGAGGCAGGTATGCATGATTATCTTAGACATGTCTTTGTAAATCTGTTGCAACTTTTAGGCTTTCTAATAAAAGAGACAAGTATGAGGAAAAAGCAGAATCACCTATAATAATGCACTCAATATACACCACTACCCCTTTATTCAGAGTTATGTGTAATATATACCAATATGTTATTACGCAACACAGTGTTTCTCATCTTTACATACATTTAGGCTCAGAAATATCTCTACAGTCATACAATTTTCACGATGTAAGCATGTCTCATTTTTTTCATCCACCAAGTTGTTGACTTGGTCACTTCTAGTCTCTCCCTGATGGATTTATTCTTTTTCCAGTCTCAGGACTGTCTCATTCACCTCTACTTAGTGTTGTTTGGACACCATGTTTTAGATTCACAGCAACAGTTTCCAAGACGCCACACCTGGACTCAACTCCAAACATATTACCAGTTTGATTGATGAAGGATTAACAAGGGAATAGCCAACACAGCCCATAAAACAACTTCAGAGTTAACTGTCTTAAAGATAAAAAGGTGGCTACAAATCAGAAGAGCTGTAATTCTTAAACATTTCCTTTTATTTTGGATGAGAATATCCTTAAAATAAAGCCTTAATTTCAGCTTAAATTGTAAAAATGTATCTTGACTGTATTGCTTAACAGCTATAATGAGAGTTGCGTCAGTGTCTAAATAAACATGGATCTTACTGTAGCCTTTGCTCTGTACAGAACTCCTCTTATTTGACTGTGAATATGCAAAGTCTATAAAGAGAGAAAATTTAGCAAGTAACTACATCTGGAAAAGAAAAAAAAAACACTAACAATAGCTAAATTAGTGAGCCAGTAATCTCTGGACTAAATTAAAAGGCTGTTGTACCCATAAATACATCAGCAGTATAAACACACAGGCTACAATTACCAGACTATGTGACCAACTTCATTCCCACCACTGCAGTCACTCTCAGATTTAGTGTTTCAGTCAATGTCCAGAAATGTGCAGACTATCAGCTAGTTGTATAAAACAAAAGGCAAAACTAAACCAACACAGCATCATGCTGCTTTTATGTCATGCCATAGCCCTCTCCATTCACTATCAAGCCTCTGAAATGCTTTGCATTGCTCTACCAGCTCATTTATTCTATTTGTGTTTTACTTGTACTTTGTTTGCTACTTTTATCCATCTCTTATTTTCAGCCCAAGGCTTGTAACTTGCTGTGCCATAAACAGCTCTTGTTCCACAGTGTTGTCTCCAACTGGATGGTCATTGGTTTAATTCCCAACCCCTTCATGTTTCAAAGCATTCTTGGGTAAGAGACTAAACAACCACATTAGTCATAGTATATTGGGAGGAATAAGAGCGTACATAGAATGGAATGTGCATGGATAAGAAATGTGAACAGCTCTTCAGAACCTAAACAACAATAAATATATTATATATCTTTTTTGTCTTTTGAATCACTGTTATCATCCTCAGCCCTTCTCTTCATAAAAACTAAATGCGTATACTCATTCATTTCTCAGTCACTTCTGCAACAACAGACACCAATCCATGAAATATTAAGCAGCCAAAAGTCCACAAACATGTTAAATGTTTCAGTTTGGGTAGTAACTTAAGAAGTCTACACCTCCCACACAGTTTTATCCATATTGTCATTCAAGGATCAATAAAACCTAAAAATGTTCATGTACTTTGGTATTTCTGTTTCTTTTAGACTTTATTGTCCCCAAAGGTAAATTCTTTCCCTCAGGCCGAATCCCTGGACACTATGTGATAAACATCTGCAGAGTAGAGTTAAGTGAAACTTCTGGCATATAAGATGAAACAGAGTGAACAGAAAAAGAAATCAGAAAACAGAAAGCAATAAGAAGGAGACAGCCTGTTGACAGAGGATGAGTCATAAACCCGTGATCATGTAGAGGCAGAGCATACTGTGGCCTTTTAGCACACACACATTTTGTGCTGCAACATTGTGGTATGTGTAGCAATAAACTGAACAGCTTTCCATGAATCAGTCTAGCCTCTATCTGAGGAGGAAAAGAACATTGCTGAAAATATTAAATGTTTTTTTTCTCATCTAAAAAGCAACACATGGACGTTTAAGCAGCAGTACATGTAAGAGGTAAACATTTAACTTGTATTACTTTATTTATCAGAACCATAAATCTCAGGATTTTAAGAAAAACTGTCAAACAATGCAGGAATGATTTCTTTCTTAGTACTTAATGTCTTCCTCACACCACTGCTTTCATGTTGTATTCACTCTTTTCTTGTCCCACACCCATGACCTTCCCTTCATTACATTACCTGTTTGACTTCAGCTTGGAGATGCCTTAACTGGACACACTGCTCCAAGTGTCTCCTGTGCTGCTCTGCAGCAAGGTCCAACTCCTGTTGCTTCTCATGAAGAAACTCTAGCAGGTCCTGCACCCTTGTGGCCATGTCCACATCTCTGTCACACAACAACTCCACACCTGCAGAGTGTACACATGTCAATAACTTTGAGTGTTTTTCTTATTCCTTTAAATATTTGAGTAATTATCAGATAACTGATCCTCTGGAAGTTGCCTCAGTTTGTGTTTTTTCTGCATTATGCCTTTAGCACAACCTGTAGTTTTACTGTACTTATGCAGCGCCTTACGTCTCACTAACACATTTTAGCTTAGAAATGAGAAATCTTCATTCCACCTGTTCATCCACATCCTTGTAACCCAACACTTCATTCAGTTTTTCTTCTTTCCTCATTAACTCCAGTCAGCTGAATCACAGCGTATTTGCAAACCAAGTAACAATGAAACTGGACTTTCAACAGACTCGCCTGACATGTGAGTGCCAAAGTGTTGATCGTGGGTAACGAGTCAGACATGAGCATACATTTGTAGTTTTGTTTTTGTGTTTAGTTATTGGCTGATGTGATTTGAAGTGAGAAATGCCCTCATGTCTGAGTGATTCCATTCCTTCACTCACCAGATGCCTGGACCTCTGTGACGTATTGCAGCAGCTCTTGTCCCTGGTGGATGACATCAAAGGTGAGGTTGTTCATGGTGAGTGCTTTGTCTGCATGATGCTGAAGCCTCTGCTCGGCCAGGGTCAGATCCTCTGTATCAAAGTCATTCATCTGCTGGGACAACTCCTCATTCCATGACTCCAGGTCTGAGATGATCTGAAGAGCAGGAAGAGGGGAAGGCAGAAAGAGCAAGGACAGGAAGAAGTGTCAACTCATATAAAACAGGGAAAAAAAATATATTTCCAACTTCTTTCCAAAACAGACAAACGATGAACATATGAACAAATTTTAATCAATCGATCAAATCGATACATTTCCTCTGTTCTTTTGTTTGACGGGAGAAGGAGCAACAGTTTGTGACAGTGTCAGGCAAACACAGCAAGGTTTCAGGTTGCAGGTATTACGCTAAAAGAAATAGGAAACTTGAACACGTGTTTTTCTCAGAAACATCAATGTTGAAAGCACAGAAAGGAGAAAAATGTTTCATTTTGCATAACAATTCAGCCATGAAGAACATTTTATATCCTAACTCAGACAGTTTAACTACTGGGGTTCAACTCTGTCAGATACCCGTAACAACACAGAACTATTACTCTGGTGATGTATGGCTGCAGAGCAGATGCACTGTGATGTCAGTGCTTGTCTCTGACTGCCCACGCTATCTGAATCACGGTACTGTGGGGCACCTTGATCCCAGCACCATTAATCTCGGTCTGTTTTTTTTTTCTTTTTTTTACTTCAACAAGGATATTAAAGTTGTAATAGAATTTCTGAAAATGTCTTTCTATGTGTGGATTTCATCATCATTATTCTAAAACTCTTTTATGGGACCTATCATAGACTGAGATCACTTTTTAATGTCCGATTTACATGACCTAGTGCAATACTTGTACCAACACAGTTAAACATGAAGGACAACGTGAGAAGTTGGAATAGATTCAACCATGAATGTGATGTTCAGCTGTTATGTAACCGTAGAAATGCTTTTTAAAAAAAGATTTCATTTGACTTTGCTACTGAGTAACACAAGAAGTGATGCCCTGACAAGTGTAAATCAGTAATGCAAATATATTATGTAGTATCTCCTTCTGGCAGTAAAATTCAATCTGTGTGGAACGGAAAAAGAGATGCTTTGACAACTGCCCTACTCAACTCAGAACATGGTGTCTTGAGTCTTAAAAAACCCATAACGTTTTGAGTGAGAGGAGAAAATAAAGGAGAGAGCTTTAATAACTTCAGCATGTTTGCAATAGTTTCAGGAAAAATAAAATAAAAAGAGAAACACGCCTGCAATTGTATATGAAGGATATGATCTGTCATTTAATGTCATACACTGTTTCCTCTTTCTTGGGATTTTCCATTTTTATCAAAATATGTTATGGAACACAAGTGCAAGAGATAAGTGTGGTGTTTGATTCATAATGCAGCAACACTTTTTAGGGACAAAACATCCATAAGGGTGATGCTATGTTCTAAAATAGTCTATCAAAGCTTCAAAAGTATTCATCCACAGACTTACTCTTCCAAACATCAGGATCCAGGTAAGATTAAATCCAGTCTTAAACAAGATTTATTTAAAATCAGGACTTGAACATATAAAGAACTTTATTAACATACTCTGTTCTGTGAGGCTCTGAATGAATCTCAAGGAATTTGGATTGTTTTTTATATATAAAATCTCCCCAACTTGAACTTGCGTTCACCCAGGATTATCCCATCAGGCCAAAGAAAAGAAAAGAAAGTACAAAGAGCCATTTTACAGATTCTTACCGAGCATGCATGTGAGCGCTCCTCTCCTCTCCTCTTACAGTTGAGTAAAACCCCTTCTGAGTACAAAAAGATCATGTCCTTCATTTAAAATGAATCAGAGAACTGCAAGTCCTCCCCAGGTCTATTCCTTTCCTGGTTTCATGCAGCAGTGTGCTGGTTATAGTCAAGACGAAAGCACTGCAAGAAGGCAGTGTCTCACTTCAACATGTATCCCCACCTTACACACACCTCAAGTAAAGCCAAGAAGGAGTGTCATGCTGCAAGAGCATGTCTGGGTGTGTAGGAGTAGCAAATGCCTACCTACAACCATCTTCACCTGGACTTGGACTTAAGTCATCTGAATTGAGACTTGACTTGAAGAGTCGAGTCTCAGACTTGAGATCAGACATGGATTGCAAGAAAGGTCTTCTAAACACCTCTGAGGCGTACTTCAACATATGCAATTAGATTCGCTGCTGTTCCCTGATTCTGTGTGGTAAGTTACTCTGTTACTTTGAGCTATAAAAACAAGTTTTATAAGCAGACAGCATCTGTTGGACAGAACATCCATCTAATCCTCTATACTAATAGTTTTCTTCTTAAGCATTCCTAGCACAGTTTTCAAAGTGCCACTGTATCACCAGATGGGGCTCAAAAATGTTAGTTTAATAACTATGATAGGAATCAAAAGAACAAATGTAAAAACATGTTTAAAAGGAGGAATAATCATTTCCCGACAATCACTCTCACAATGGGATATTGAGTGGATACAAGACAGCAAACTGTTGGCTAGAGTAAGGAGGGGGGGTGGGGTGGGGAATTTGGAAAGAGTAAGTAGATGAGACGCATCAAGAGGAACAAAATGTTTTTTCTTTGCAGCAAATGTAAGAACATTGCAGTGAATTCAACCAAGTTTAACCCAGCAGAAATCCAGTACAGAACCGCTCTCTCTTTCATGGTTAAATAGCCCACTTTGATTTACCAGTATGCTGCGTTCCACATGTACCTGATCTTACAGAACTTAAAAAGGCATGTATCAGAGAATAGGACATTAAACTTAAAATAGGTAAGTGGGTGAATGATACATGTGATTTTATTCTTTTCAGTTCACTGTTTACCTTTATCAAGGGTCATTTTCCTTTCACCTCAACGTTTTCCCATCAGTTTTAGTTTCTGTTTCAACCAACGTGCTTCTCTCTCGTCAGAAAGTGTAGAAGTTCACCAGAAACAATGCAAAGACATTTCCAGCACATGTTCCATCTCTTTCTTTTTCCCACAAAATGAAAGGGCAAAGCAAGATTGAGCCAAACGAACCGGCTTACTTACATCTATGGCATCCCTCTCAAAGATGCGAAGCTGAAGGAAGAGCTCCAGTTTAATCTTCCTCTCCTGGAACAGCTCCTCCATCTGGCCCTGGGCTTCATCCAGCTGCTGCAGCACACTTTCGATATGAGCCATGGAGCTGTTGTGGGGGGTCTTGTTGCTTGAGATCGCAGAGTCTCTGCAAGTGTTAGCAAAATACAGGCGATGTAGGACACTGCATTTGTGGTTAGATGTGAGAAAGATTCCCTTCTGGGCCAGTGTCTGAAAATGCCTTTTTATCCATCTCTTTAGCCATAACACTTGTTGCTCTTGAAATCTGCAATTTTTAACCCTTTCATACAAAGAGGGCACTACAGTGGACACCTTTTCATAAGCTTTATTTTATATAAAGTCATGAATGACAATGGGTATATTAATAAATGATCCACTTCAGTGGACAAAAGTAAATAACCCAGTACCCTACTGCTTACTGAATAAAAACATCATATAATTAAACATAAATGTATACATTTTAATTACCCACATTATTTATAGTGATAAATAGGAAGAGATACTGATACAGCTATATCTTTATATATTTAGATAATATAGTTATGAAAATATAACATTTTATATAAATATTTCATAGAATACATTTAAATAAATAAAATTAAAAACCAAGTCAATTACCATTAATAAACAAAAAACAGTATCATTGCATGTGTCTCTAGTGTGTCTTGCGTCTTTTTATTACTGCATGCATGAAAGGGTTCATTTCACATTAGTATAAAATGATTTCCAATAAAAATGACAGGGTCTGGGATTTAAACGGTTAATATGCTGACAAATTTAAAATGAATTCAAGTACTAAATATTGGAGTATGTGGATCTGAGATAATCGAAGAAAATACTAATAATCACCTCAGCTGTTGAATGAGGTCCTCACCCTCCTTGATAACATTGACAGTTGCCTGCAGCGTGGTCTGCTGCTGCTGGCCGAATCTCTTGATCAGATCTTGCACTGCTTCTACTGACTCAGCATACACATCATCCAGAAGCTCCTTCTGTAGCTCTTCCAGCCATGTCCACAGCTAACAGTCATACACCACAGAACACATGCCTGTTAAACTCCATGATCTTAATAGAAAATCATAGGGTGCATCGGAAAACACATGTTCAAAGTTACATTTGTGTTTAATAGCATGTTTAAACAAAGATGTAAGCGTCAATCAGCGAGCTGCAAATGGGTAGTGGCAAGCAGAGAAGTCAGATCCAACTAATTCTGCTCCAAGCTGGTGTTTTGTGAATGCTCATCTTTGTAACAGATTAGCCATCTGGATGAATTGGCTCAACTTTCTAAAGCCCTGGCTCACGGGCCAGGCTGCAGGGAAGAGACCTTGGCACCCACTGTTCATCTAATAACAGGGGCAAGTCTACTTACTGTACTGTTTTCATTATCTGCAGCATGTTACCTGTCATCTACCTGAACACTGTTGCTATCATTACATATGCAACAGAAACCAATGAGATTGCCTCCTAAATGGCTTGTAATGAATTGTAGTGGTAAAGAATTAGCCTATGCCAATAAATCCCTTCTCCAACTCTGGTTAATACTATGTTTATAGAAGTTTTACTATTACTCTTTAACGGTGAACTGAAACCAATGGAAGCAAATGAATGAGAGGAAGGATACATGTATTTAGTCTCTGTGAACATTGAAGACAAACTTTGGTAGAAGGTTGTGGTTCTGACTACCTCTCTGACTCTTGCACAGATAACTGAGTGTTAGCACACATAGATGTAAGCCTTTTGAAGTGTAGCAGTGATAAACACAGCAGATATCTTGTGGAGAAAGTAAACGTTACAGAAAAAAGAGATGCTTGTCATCTTGAAAGATAAGAAGAAGGCAGGAAAGTTAAAGTCTCTAATTAGTGTAAACACAACTACACGAGAGAGCCAAAGGACAGAACAAGATGAAGGACATACAGACACACAAACACATTATTTGTATATGTGGCCTGTTTGACTTATGTAACGGAGTTTTATTGTTAATGATTCCACTTGCCATTAACTGTAATTTTGTCACTGTTATTTGTGTCCATTGTGTTATTTGGTTTTTGGTTGTTGCTGTTTGCTGTGATGGGGGTTATGAATGCCTATGTTTTTGTGAGGACCTGAACGTCTCGGGC
>JBAMHX010000007.1:20059256-20084927 GCA_037177515.1 Pseudomugil tenellus | reverse complement strand
TATATATATTTAACATATTTTTCCAAGTAAATCACAAGAAACCCTGATGTTTGCATTGTGTGCCTTTTTCTTTTATTTTTCCTTATAATCCTTATATAGAAATACATATTTTTGCTTAAAATATTATAAGACAAATAATTTATTCATAATACGTGTTTATTTTATCTTTTTACCTCTAGGAATGCTGAATTTATTGTGTGCATGCCAGGCTTGTACCTGATCTGCTTTTTGGTGGAAGCTGGCAGACATTTCCAAAAGGGTGCTGCGTTCGTCCAGCGCTGCAGCAAAAGCTTTCCACTCTTGTTCTAGCTGCCCTGAGATCTGTTGGATCTGCTGCGAGGCATAGTGACCCGATTCAAGGAGCCGATTTCCTACCGACATGATCCGATTGATGTTCACATACACATTCTGTGTTTTAAAAAAGGGACAAACATGACAAGACAGCAAAGATATAATTAACAAACTTAGTTTTCTGCAGATTGGCCTTGTTATCCACATGCTTTTGCTCAGGTATTTCGTCCAGAAAAATAACCGGCTTCCAGGCAAATTACAGATGTGGTTTCATTTTGCAAAGTCTGATGCATGAAGCTGATACTACTCTTGCAAAGGCCCATCTGTTTCTACAAAGCAACCAAACTATGTCCATAAAATGTGGTGATCACAAGTATGTTCACAGAGACAGTAAGTCAATTTAGACAGAATAAACACATGCACCCTTTCCCCACAAACTCAAAGACACACACAACATCCTTGTGGACATTCAAAAGTAATTCATTTGCAGACATATGCTCATGTGACTAATAGAAAAAGGCAATTTACCTCCTAATCTTTAAGTCTTTTTTCTTCTTTATTAATGTACTGGCTTCAAGCTGTTTTGTGCAGATAGGCACGGATCAGCAAGCGCTAATTAACAACTGTGTTAATGGTCTGTTATTATTCTATTCAATTACTGCTACTGGAGCTCATTATGACTCTTGGTTTGCTTGTTTCAATCCCAACAAAAAAAAAGAACACCAGCTGTAGCTCTCAAACAGAGGCTAAGTTTTAACCTGAAAGGCTTGAGATTGTCTCTTATTTACTTCCACTTTAGGGTTTACATATGTTTTGTTTTACTTTTTTTGTTCTATTTGCAGTTGTAAATCAGGAGGAAGAGCAGTCATCTTCCAACCGGAAAGTTGTGAGATTGAGTCCAAGCTTCCCCTGACTACATGTCCTTGGGCAAGACACTGAACCCTAAGTTGCCCCCCGATCTGCCATCGGGGTGTGAGTGTGTGCATGAATAGGTGAATGTGTACTATGTAGATACTATGTAAGTGCTTTGAGTGGTTGACATTACTGGAAAAGCTCTATATAAGTCCATTTACCATATTTTCTGTTCTGTTGCCTTTCTGTTATTTTTCTGTCCTCTCCGGTTGGATCCAGCATGACGTGTAAATTCTAATAAATATTTATGTAAAATAAATAAAGAATTCAAACTATCAAGAGGATCTTCGCATGTAAATATACACATAAAGCTCATTTTGACAAAGCAAATTTGCTCAGCAACAACGCAGCAAGCAGACCATTATTCTGCCTGATTTAATGCTGGACAAGACAAAAAAAGAAGGGGGTTTACATATATTTCTGAATAGCTTAATAGCTTTAACTTCACAATTGTAATAGGAAGACACTATCATATTGTCCAAAATCAACAATTGGATTAAGCTCTAGGTACTTCTCTAAGGACAACAGAGACAGCAGTGTGCTTTGAAGTGTGACTCTGATGATTTAAAATGTTCACACAAACTTAAACAGCTCTCACACCAGTAGGTAAGCTGTTACACACAAAAGAACATCAGTGGCCAGTATGCTATTATAATCCTATTAAAAAGTTTTACAAAGACACACAAGAAATATCACAGCTAGAATAGATTTATGTAGTGTATGAAAGGGCTCTATGTTTCAATGGATGAGGCCTCCAAGACACACAATGCTCTATAAGCACATACACACATACAAGGGAAGAGGGGTATGAGGTAGGAAGTAAGGGGGGGCTTGGACTAGTCAAACACTGGGCGGTAAAGTCTTAATCCAAAACGGATGCATGTAGGGGAGGGAGGAGGAGGAGTTGGGCAGAGATAGAATACTGCTATTCCTGATTTAAACCTGATGCTGGGACAGAACGAGAAAACAAGGGCTGAACTGAAAACAAATGGAAATAGAGAAACTGGAATATGGGAGTTGGATCGTTTCTAAGTCAAAATGGAAAATAAAGGAAGCATCTGAAGTTATTCAAAAACTAAGATCACTGAATAAAGCTTAACATTTTTACAACTGAAATAACATGTGGTTATTTCCCCCATTTTAGACCTTTGATGATCATCAGGAATCCACACACTAGGACAAAGTGTGCATATGAAGTATCAGCGTAGGTAAATTAAATAAAAGGAAGATAAAATAAAGAACAGTTGAAAAAGATCCTAAACTAACCCCACATGAGCTTTTCCATCAGCTGAAACACAGAATCCATCATAATTCTTCCAGATCCGTTGTGGTAAAACATACATATCTGAGCCAGTCCTATTACTTTAGCATGGTAGGAGCTAGAATCTGTATACGTCTTCTAAAATGTCATATTAAAATGGCATTTCCCATTAAGTTATTTGCACTGACAGTCTATGTAAGCGAATTCAGGCAAAGGCACCACATGATTATTTGCACAGTAACACAATTTAACAATGGAGGCCACGGAAACTGATATATAATTAATATGTCAATGGATATAGACCAATGGGCCAACCGAGATGATAACACATGAAATTGGAGACACGCTTCATGTTGATGAATGATGCAGAGAAAAATTTAAGTGCAAAAAAGAAGGCCTTGATTCAAGAAACAAGTAGAAAACAGAAAAAAGGAAGAGCTGCAACTGACAGAGCACCTGCACTGTTTTACTCTCCGTCCCTCTACTTGGCAGATACATGACTATCAAATCTCCTGAACTGGAAACAAGCAGAGGACTGTGGGAAAGTAACTAGTTCAGTAAGATGCTTTGGTTTCGACTGATCTGAGCATTGAACACAAGCAGAACAATGACAGCTTACATTAAACACTTATGGTTTACGGTGCTGATTGCTTTTGTTTTCAGTAAAAATCTAAATTTTTCGTACCATCCATAGTCTTCTAAGTAGAATCTTACTGTTTTTTTCAGAGGTGTTCCTCTTCAACTAGTAGAATTTCATTCATCTTTATTTTATGTGGATTTAAGAATAAAATATGAATAGCTTGATCAATAACTTGAAGTGTAAAAGGTAACATTTCTGTAACTTTTAAAAATACTCTATATAGTCTATACAAGTACAGCAGCAGGTGGTAGAGCACAAAACAAGGTGTATGCAGATCGGAGCTGTGCATTTCTGTCAGTAACTGGGAATGCTTATTTGTTATCCTTCAGATAAACAAATAACATCATAGCAGAGGTTTATATAAAATAGACCAAGAAGATAAACTGTGTGAGGAAAATAATAAACTGAAGGGGCTGAAGTTACATGGTCATGAAACATTCACAAAATGTTACTTGGACTGAAAAGAATCCTTGTTTGACTTGTTTTTAAAAGTGCATATACATTTGAAATGTTCATTTAGTTTGAAATGTCAGAAATGTTCACTGAACACCTGTCTCAGGTGGTCCACTGGATACTCAGGACTAAATACCTGGTCTCTCTGGGAACGACCTGGTCGTTCTTAATTATTGAGTGGTTGAGGTGAGGAAGATATTTCCATCGTTCTATTCCTGTACCTGTACTTACACGTTCATTAAAAGTGTTAATTGTATAATGGTGAAACAATCTGAATTAAAACAGACAGGATAATGTTAGGAATAGATCCTGTGTTATGTTAATTCTGGGCTACACTGTCATGTTTATATAAAATAAATTGCATTATAAATATGACATATTGATTAATTCATCTAAATACACTGAATGTAAAAGTGCTTTACAGAGCACTTTTTAAGAGTTCCCTAAGAAACACTTTATCTTACTTTGGTTTACAACTTTTATTTGGTCATAAAAGCAGTTTAAGACTAAAATTAACAGGTTTTTCAGTTTCTCATACAGTAGTCTTCCAGTGTGGGAATCTGAAAATGCAGATGTTTGTTGCCAACGTCACCTCCACAGCGTAAAGCCCTAGACTTTGATAAAAGTAAAAGAGTGGACCTATATGGAGCTTTTACACTCCCAAAATTATTTTATTTAATTGTAGAAATCAGTAAATTGACTGTAGAGTAAAATTTTGCACTGCCGTCCGTCAGTTTTAGTTTCACTTTATTGCATGCAGTGACATTGCTTTGGGTATCTGAGAGGCAGATAGTGTTCAAGATTTTATGTTGTTAAACATGATTGCTGCTTCAGTGGATCAACAAAATACTGATCTGAAAGGTAGAACCTGGATGAGGTGGTTTTCAGGGAGGTGCTGCAAACAGTATGCAAATTGTGTAAATTCTTCATGTCATGAATGTACAGACAAACAGGCAGATGATAAGTTGTTAATAGTCCCCTGCATACCACACGGCTTACGGAAATTACGGTCCTGTGTATTTTTAGTGTGGAGTACAACACAGGTAATGGATACTCACTTTAGATAACTAATGGGTCTTATTTCAATATATTTGGGACAATAGAGACTTTAAATCTGTAACTCTCAAAAAAAAGAAAGAAAAAAAATGTTTTTAGTTCAATGTGAACATTGGTCACCAAAGAGTGCTGAAACTTGGGTGAAATACTGGTAACAAAGTTCATGTCCTGTATCTGTAATGCATTTCCCATAGGGGGCATAACAGTAGTATGACTACGACCTATTTATGTAGAATACATTAGTGCTTCAATTATTTCACCACCAAAATTCAGGTATAGATATTTTTTTCCCATAAAATTAGTCATGAGCATGTTTTGTCACTATAAAATGGAAAAAAATGTAATTAAACTGCTTTGTTGGACATGGTGCAGGAGTTAATGCATAAATAGAAGGAAACAGGTAGTCTCTGTACATGAACACAAAGTGACACCACAAATTTCCATTCTGTGCTACAGGAAGGGGAAAAGCAGCTTCCTGGGGAAGAATGGGTGGAGGGGGCGGCGAATGCTCAGGCTTAACCTGACTGTGCCGGAGTATGCGTCTATGTAAACAATGTGGGAATATGTGCAAGTAAACAGCAGATTAATCAATATTTTATGGCAGGAGTTTATATCAACACAACGGCTGTAGCTGAAGCTGCTCCCGGAAGATCAAACTCACTCCCAACAGTTTGTTCCATCAGTGAATTTATAGGAAAATTTAGGCCACCAAGCCATGAGTCATGCCTGTTGTAGATTGGTTACTGCTGTTCAAATCAGAGCAAATGAGTTGTTTAGGTTTCACCTTGAGATAACCAAAAAGACCGTATTAATCCAAAGCAAATCTGGTGACACATATTAATCCAGTACAGATTAATTCAGGCTTACTTTAATTGCCTAGTTACATAATACACCATTAGAATTTATCAAAGATTAAAAAGAAGGTGAAAATAGAAGACTGCCAAGATGACCGAGGGCTATAAAGCATACTGTTATAACTGTATAAAACAATTATAGTTAAAGCATGTAGATCAACAGGAAGAGAAGCTTCAGGACCAGATAAAACGCCTTTGTAATGGTGTCACAAAGGGCCAGGAGTTTTAATAGGTGTTGAATGTTGAGCACAACTATTATCTTAGTTTTTCTTTAACAATTAGAAATAGCAAAGCACAACAGTGTGTAAACTGTGGAAAAAATAACATAATGTCCACAGGTACACTCAGAGGTCATCAGTAGATCTCTATGAACCGCAGTAAGGTACAAGAGGACAGAGAGAGATGAGGAGGTGAGCTGCAAAAGAGATGCAGGAGGGAGAGAGAGGCAATATGGGTCAAATATGGGAAGTGCTCCCAGACAAGTCATGACAGAGTAGTGGCTGTGTGAAAAGTCACAGAATGTGAGGAAAATGATAGAAGGAAAGAAAAGACCCAATACACATCAAACTCACAGTTCAATGGAAAAAAGGAGGCGAAGTTTTGTCTGACGATTGTGTGAAGTAGAGGAACTTTCTATTCTATGCTATTGTGAATGACAGTAACAATGATGGGTTGTGACGTTTATATGCATGTGCGTGAGCAGAGCAGAAAGACTGCACCTTACCATGCAGTTCATAGCAAAATGATTGTGCTGCGTCTGCAGCTCAACGGCATGCTGGTGGTTCCCTCCGATCTCCGTGTAGCTGGTGAGAAAAAGCCCCTTGTTGTGCATGATCCAATCAAACATCTAGGCAACAGAAAAAAGGGAAAATGTTAGTTTTATCAGAAGTGTTTAAATTAAAACTACTTCCTTAAGATGACTGACAGAAAAAAACAGAAAAAAACAAAGACAGAATGTTTGAGAATTTGTGACTTCCCAAAACATTTCATCATCACAGCACTGATTATCGGAGACAAGTCATATTTACACTCCTTCGTCATAAACAGGACCAAAGCCTTGTGTGTATGTGTGTGTGTGTGTGTGTGTATGTGAACAGAGTAGTTAATATTAGTTCGGTAACAACACAGATTGTTTTATATATATATATATAATATGTATCTCTCTCTCTGTGTGTGTGTGTGTGTGTGTGTGTAGGTAGCTAGAGAACACATGTTAAAAAGAGCAAGGGACAATGGGACAATAAAGCACTCTGACCTTCTCAGCATCCTGTTCAAACAGCCGCAGCTGGAAACACTGATCGAGTTTCAGCTTCCTCATGTGCCACAGCTGCTGCAGATTCTGCCTTGTCCCGTGCAGTTTATCCAACAAAGTTGTTACCTTCGCCACTAGATTGTGTACATCAGCATGAGCATGAGCATGAAACCCGTGATGGTGGTCATTTGAATCTCCACTGGCTCCTATACCACGGTTGCTGTAGCTACTTTCAACTCCACTCCCCCCTCCTGTAGTCTGTGACTGTAGCCTTTGGAGCAGCCTTCGTCCCTGTGTGTCAAGCTCTTCTATGGAGGCCTTTGTGGCTCTTTTCTTCAAAGCAGCATGCTCTTCCATGAGCCGCCGAGCGCCTTCCAAGTCCCGCGGGAGATCACGCTGAGACAAAGTTTCCTGGAGTTCCTCGAGGCGTGCCAGAGCCCGTGCTGCATCACTCGCAAAGGTCTCAAATGACAGCCGCACCTGAAAATACGATTTAAAATTGATCAAAATCTGATAACTAAGAAAGTTCTAAGGAATTCAATCAAGACTTAATAAAAATGACTAGCTATTCATCAAGTTTCAGTATGTGTTTTCTTAATTATTAAACACCAGTCTGTGGTCTACAGCCCCTTACAAACAGGATGGGATAACCATAATTGCAGAATTTTTATTTGAGATTTAATATATAGTTGTTACATTAACTAGCAACTCAATCTCATATTAAAACACACATACCGTTTTATTTTGTTTAGTTTATTTTTCTTCAAATCAAATGAAAAGAAAAGCAGAATGACCCTGTTATTTCATTTCTAAAACAAATGAGTCTGAATATTTAAATATATTTCAAGTTAAAAGTGAATGTTTTCCTGGCTGTTGCACATTAACAATTAGCAGGACAAATGGCCAGAATAAAAAAATGGTCACTGAAACTAGTAGAAAATAATATAAAACATCTCAAAAGAGTCATTCATGTGGGATTCATGTAGCAAATGAATTCTGTTGTTTCCACTTATATTGGTGCCAAAACAAGAACAAGAAAATATCAAATAGTCAAGACAAAATCAAAGCAATCTGACTAAAAACTACATAACAGGAAAAAGGAATTACTATTTGTGACACGGATACTGCTAACACTGAAACAAATAATCAAAAAGAAGGAGTCATGGACTGTGAATGATTTTGAATAATAAATCATAAATCTGCATTTGGAAAACATTATGACTAAAATGTTTTTTACCGCAGGTCCAATGGAACATGGACACATGAGTACCAGAAGAAAATTAACATATTTCCACAATCTCTGGTGATACTGGGGTTATGTCAGGGTAATGCATGTGTGGACATAAATTCATCCTTATTCACTGTTCTCATTCCATCATATGAAAAGGGATTTGATGATGCTAAGGTAGTTTTTACGATGATGGAGCATCTCAAGGATCAGATTGAACATTTTCTTCAAGAGAATCTGCTACATGCTAACAAACATTACAAAGATGATCTCTCAACTCCGAGAGAAGACATGGCCAGATTTATAACAAGATTATAAATCTGCTGCATAAACATCATAATTGATTCGACAATGTAATGTATTTAATAACAATTTTTAAAGTCTTTTTTTTAAATAAGTTTTTTATTATTTCCTCCAATTCATCCGGAAAATATGGAAATTTCTGGTTATTCGTCATGAAACTATTAAATATAATTTACTTTCTCACAGTTGTGCTTTGCTTCATGACAGATGAGCATCCTCTACATTTACTGATTTTATCATTTTTGCCAAGAACTGTAAAAGTGCAGAACATAAAAAAAGGAAGCAAGAGGAGAAAGTTTTACAACCTCAATCCAGTCATCGTGGTTGTACTCCAAGCTGCCATCAAAGTCAGCAGTCAGCTGTGATGGGTCAACAATCTTGGTCAAGCCTTCTAAGGAGACCATCACCGTCTGATGCAGGCATATGGGTGAGAGGTATTAAAAATGAAATGGCAAAGGGAAAAAGAACAGAGGAAAAAACACCACAAGTTACACATCATCATCATCATCACCACCATCATACTACTAATCAAATGTTAACTTTTGAACTCTCCCATTAAACCGAGATTGTGAAAGAATGTACAGAATAACACCTCAGCATGTTGACATGTTCACATAAGTGCGGTGATTAAGAAAACCGAAACATCTATGTTATCATTAATAAGATGCTAATAGATAAATAAACTCTGACAAAGTAAAAACCCAATGGTGAGGGTACACGAAGTAAGGCAGATGTAATGACAACAGCAAATTTGCTGTTATGGGACTGGAACTGATATTAAAATAGCTTTTGAATGGAAATAGTCACAGATATGCGAACATTAACCTAAAAAAAGGCTGAACAGGCTCTGATACTTTCTATGAAGTAACAATATAAATAATCAGTCTTCAGTATCAGCTTCCTGTAAGCTGAGGAACTTCTGGATGTTTATATTTGTGCAGGGAGCTGTGTGCTCTGAAAACATTTACTTGTGCTTCTGTGCTGAAGAGGATTTGATGTGAAAGCAAAGAAAAGATCTCCATCACCTCCACAGCTCTGAACTTTTCAGCCAATCAGAGTGAATCAAACTAGCTGAATTTTCATGTGATTCAATGAAAGTGCATCGTGAAAATCATAAAACAACAAGCAGCTTCTCTCAACCCAACGAACTATGGTTGAGATGAAATTCTTCGCAATGTCCTATATATCCAGTTTCCATAGTAACTGGGTCAGGACTAAATATACCAGCTACACTTGCCCACATGGGACAGAATAGTGCCACTGTCACAGAGCAGCGGTCCAATTAGAGCTGATAGAGCACAGCTGATGGCGATGCTGTACAAGCAAGAACTCTAATTGCATACAACAGATTCTTTGAAAACACACCCTACTGTTGTAATGAACATTTCTTGTCTATGTGACAAGCAGTGGAACAAATATGCATTAACACTATACACAAAAAGAAAAATAATCAATTTCAGTACAATGTCACATCAATAAAAACAAACCCAGCCAACACACAAAAAGAACGGACAGTTTCACAACAGAAACAGAGCAACACTCACTTCAAATTCAAACTTGGAGCTGCCAAAGTTGGTCCTCTGCTTCTGCCAGAAGTTATCTGGTTTTATGATGAGAGCAACGTGGATACAAGAAGGGAAGGATTCCTGTAGGATCTTTAGCAGGGGTTTGATGCTGTCCCACTTAGAACCACGCATGTCCACAATGACTGTGAAGCCATGTCTGGCCACCTCCTCACTGCAAAATCCATTCAAAATGGGTCAGGATAAATGGAAAATCAGCAGAGAACATATTGTACTGCTACAAAATGTTATACTTTTAACATGAAACTGCATAAAGAACTGTTTGTAAAAGGTCTGTTGAAGCTCTACAGATTTAAGCTACAAGGTGCTGTCCTCTGCAGAGTCTGGAAAGGAAAAAAGAGAGCTAAAACATTCAGGCGTTAAAATTTCCACTGTTACTTACCAGGCGTCATGTTGCTGTACAAGTCCATAAAAGGATGTTTTACTGAATTAAAGAATTTAATCTGAATGTGTCTAGCTAAGACACAGAAACAGACGCAGGCCCTCCTGCTTTATATCACTCTGACCTCACTCTGAAACAGATTGGTGGCTAAATGGGTAGAAAAAGCACAGAGCACAGAGAGGAGGGAGAGGAGAGCGAGTGAGAGAGAGAATGAGGGGGGTAGAGATAGGAGAGAGGAGGGGATACAGAAAAAAGGAAGAAAAGAAATAAAGCTAAAGAATAGAAAGCACGCTGTCTGGCTTAAGATGCTTCTCAGGTGCAAAGAGGATAATTTTTATGTCATCTCTGATGAATCTTTTCCTTTCTGTTCTTATCTGTAAAACAAAGCTTTCTATTTAATCACTTGCTCCTTTAAATATGCTTTTCTTTAATAATCGTACTACAAAGTTGTTCACAAACAACACTGATTTTATTACACATCCTTATTTGTTCAATCAAAAACAAAGTAGACCCTCAAAGATTGAATGTTTAAATCCATTACCTATTGAAGCAAATCTAACACAAACATTAAAAAGCTAGGGGAAAAGTAACAAACAAAAAAAGAGAAAAAGAAAATAATAATTTAATAATAATAATAATTTTATTTATAAAGCACTTTCAGTCAAAGTGCTGTACAAACACAATAAAACATCAGCCATTAAAAACATCAATCAATAAAACAAGAACATTGCTTTAAAGAGAGCAAACTGGGCTGTGCCATATCACCAGGGTGACAGCCTACACCGCTAACAAACACCATAGAAGAAAAAGTTTTTCTAAATAAAAACAACCACTTAGGGTGGAAAAAAAACAAACAAAGAAATACTGTGGTGAACCACAGTTTTTTGAAGAAATGTAAAAGTTTTTATGTAATATATCATCATGTAATCAAAATAAGACACATATTACTGTTGGTCAAATAATATTTGGTTGCCCCCATGCCCCCTAATGAATATCTACAGTGGTAAAGTCCATTCACTTTTTCTCATGTTCTAAATATGAGTCAGAACTCTCAGCAGAAACCTGTTTTTTTTCTTTTTTTTACCATTAGTCAACAATGACATTTGAAAATGTGAAATTACTCAAAACAGCAATACTGTAATGGGTAAGATATCTTTTGTCTCTACAGAAATCATGAATAAAATATTCAGCACTGCTAAGAATGCAATGTTACATCATATCAAACTACAAAGCTTCAGGAAAATGATTTTTAGGAGCATAAGATCAAAGTGAAGATGTTTGGCCATTACATAGCATCTAGTTTGGGAAATCTAAAAACACATGCACTTCATTCCAGCTTTCAAGCTCGGTGGCGGAAGACTGATGATTTGGGCACTCCCTTTCCAATCATTAAATCAGCTATAAAATCCTTCATAAATTAAATGTAAGGTCACACTTTGTCAACATTTGGGACGTGTAGCAGAATTTTAAATTCTCTAAACTTTACAGTGATGCAGAGAGCAGCACTGAACATTGAGCTTATTAGAGAATTGCAAACCTCCAAGGTAATTAGAATATACTCTAAAAAACAGACCAAGCTACGTATTCAAGACGCTTTTAGAGTTGAAGTTTTGTGTGCTCACAACGCGGACTAAAACTTGGTAACTTCTTCCTGTGACTACATGAGTTTTAGTCATATCATAGCCAATGGAACAGAGGAAAATCTACAAATTTAATAGGCTGAAAGTTATAAACAAAGTGATAACAGATATGATACGATTGATAACAGCATACTCCCTCTAATCGGACATTAACTAGCAGAGAGAAGAGAAGGTAAGAGTTTTTCTAAAGAGCTAAGAGAAAATGAAGGAGGGTAAAGGAGGAGGGTGGGGGTAAATCTGCTTCGACAATCTAAACTAAAACCATCCCAGTTCTTTGTAGCCTCAGGTTTTGTTTCACTGTTTTTAAATCAAAGCAAGATAGGAAACTCTGACAAAGAAAGCAATGACATGTGTAGTTTGTTTAAATCAAGGGCATGGTTCACTTCTTGGAAGTAGGGTCACCTGACGTACTTTGCCATCTCTTAAACTTTTTTTATTGGATGTTCATCACAGAATCACTTCATAGACAATATTATTAATATTTGCATGGCAGCCAAGTAACATGTGATTAAAATACATTTTACCTACATTAAAAAAATAATAAAGAAAAAACAAACAAATAAAAAAAAAACACATAATCTGTAGGGTTCAGCCGCTTCACCTTGGTCACAAATTGTCCTTTCCAACAAATAACGGAAGCCATCTGGGCAAATCCGCCAGATTCCTCTGATGTTTACAGTGAAATGCATGGCCTTTTACATTATGATTCATGGTTATGTACACAAATACCTACATTTCACCCAAATAAAAGTCTCCAATTGAAAGTGTCATTGGGGCATTTCCTACCTTGGAATGGTAGCCAGGTATGCTACAAGCCTGCGCAAGTCCTCAGGTCGTATTCTGTCATGGTTGCTCCGTGCTGGAAACGTAAGAACCGGACCTCCACGTCTGTCTCTGCCACCTTTGGAAATAATGAAGGAATGACATAACAAGAAGTTAATAATCAATAATGTCATGTCTATCAACTTGTCCAAAATTCTGCTTCAAATAAAAAAGTTGGAGAATGAGAATCGGTAACGCAAGGCCAGGATGAACGTCTCAGTGCACTTTCCAAGAGCAAGCTGAGTTAAACAGATAAACTAAAAAGTAAAAAAAATCATTTTATATTGTTGTACTGTTTTAATAATTTTTTGTTACAATCTGAACAGTGTGAAGTAATGTTGTGAGATGACCTTCAGTTAACATGGGTGCCATCTGTGGATATATATCTACAGTTAGTCATGACCATACTGAGGCTCAGTTATGACGCAGCAGTGACTGCAGTTGAACAATAAATGAGTTATAAATTAATTATAGGTTTTCCTTATACTTCATGTTTCTTATAATGAGTGACCATAATGATTTAGTTTTTTTAAATTGGATAAATCTCATTAATACCTCCGCAAATATCAGCCATTTTGCTAGCGTACATAAAAATAGCAACATAACAGGTACTACAAACTATAGCCTATAGCTGTTGCTCTTTTAAAGCCTTAGCTAAATAATGTCACACATTAGATGAAATGACGGTGTTAGCAATCTTCCTTTACCTGCAAATACTCTGAAAAGAACTGGCTAAACTGTTTTGCAGAGTTTTTCTTGTCCTTCTCTAAAGAACTAGATTTAAAAGGTGGACAAGGTCAGCTAACTAAGTAATCAGGTGTAATTAGCTGGTGCTGGAAACACTGTACCATTATTATGAAGCCACTTAAACAATCAAGCTAGTTACACCTGGCAAGATTGTCAGCAAAGTAAGTAGTATTTTCAGCTTTTCTAAGCTAGGTTTATCTAATGAGATTTTTGTTGCCTTTATTTACAGCAGAATGGGTTTGACATTGTTCATCTTGGTTACATGTTTTAACTAGCTTTAACACCTAGTCACCATGAAACATTGTTGGAGCCTATATTGGTTTGAGAGAAAAATTGCATATTGTCCCTTCAGCTGATCCAGTCCAGCACCAGCTCTTCTAAGCCACCTAGCAAGCTTGTATGTGATATCATGGACATACAAAATATATTTTGTGTCATTTAATGAAGCTTTTAAAAGAAACATTAATTATGCCAATATTTTAGGTGGTGAAAAACTAAAATTAAATGTAATGTAGAGAAAAAGTGTCCTTTATGGAGAAACATTTGCTACCTGAAAAGTTTAAATGTGAATCCTATTTTGAATGAACAGCATTGAGGACTTTACCTCACTTCATGCCATTAAAACAAAAAAAAAAAAGCTATGACAATGAGAGACCCTATTGTCATGAAGATTATAATCATCCAAAAGTTCAAGTGTAAACTTTAAAATAAGTAGATAAGGTATAACTTGACTATTTAGTCCTTGAATGTGGTTTTCATAAACACGGAGTCATCATCATAATATATCATAATATCTGCTGGAACAGTGGCTGACCTGAAAGAAAGGCAACCTTCTCCTTGAGGATGGGGAGAACATCAATAGCCTTCATATCCTCATTGCGATGAAACCCTGAAACATACAAACACAAAAAGTGATTAATTATGAAAACAAAGTCTATGAACACCAGAAAAATTCACGTTACATTTTTTTTCCCTTCTTAAATGTTTTATAGTCCAAGTACGGAGTAAATCTACTTGTGCAAGTAGAAGCAGCTGAGGCATAAAGTTAAAGAATTTTGTGTGTTTAAATAAAAACAATAAACGTAGAGCCCTCATACTTTGCCAATAGCGTATTTGACCATATTAATTACAATGATCCCTATCCACACCACAATGTAATTAGCTCCCCCTTTGCCAAGTTCAACCCCCAGTTTATTAAAAATCTGGCTTGGTAGCTTTCACATAAATTCACGTACATAAAAAACAAACAAAAGAACAGCAGTTATCATATTTCTCCACTTTCAGCATTTTACATCAGCCATTTAATTTTATCATAAATATCTACTTCCGCCAGGCTTTGGATAAAATTACTGAAAAGTGATTCCACATCGGTGGACAGTGCAAGACACTTTATAAATATGGAGGAAAACATAATTAATTATGGCAGATTAAGTAACACTGTTTCCATAACCACTAACCTAGAAGCAATTAGACCATTTGCATATAAAGTTATTTCTAAACAAAAGCTTTATTTATTCATTTGTATTTTATGGCTTCTGAAAACATCCAACATCACAGAAAAATTGTATTCTTTTTTAACTACTGCCTTTTGCACCATTAATTGCTAAACGTAGCCTGATTTAAGGCTTTTCCACCGGTCTGTTGGTATGTTTTTCAAACTCTTTTTTCCTCAACAAATGGCACAGTGATTAACAGTAGGGAGCAAGATGCAGAAACTACACCTACACAGACATTTATGACTCATTGCTCTGAAGTTATTTAATACAAGATATTTAAGTGTTACTAAAGAATTTACTCCTTTAAAAGTAAAGAAAATACTTTATCATTTTATTTCCCATTTTGTTCCTGCTGTTTACCGATAATTTAATGCATTATTTTCACAATATCTATATAAAGGACTGAACAACCTATAACTTATGGCTGACAGCTATTATTGCCATGCTATATTTTTTTTCTTTCGAAAAGGAAAGGGTGTTTATTGCCATACTGATATGACATGCATTAAAAAAGTACATGAACCAATGCAAAAAGTTGCAAATAAATTCTGCACAAGCCTTTTGATGAGTCATTAATTTGAGCCCGGTGTGTTGCAGTGAGGTAACATCTAAAAAACCTGCAGAACATTGCTTCAAGAGGTCCAGAGTTGGTGATCCCTGTTTTAAAGTCTTTAAAATGATCTGCTGCCGCCACCTTTTATCCCGAGAAGTTAATAAATTAGTTTTAATGAGCTCCACCTGTGTGCACCGTGTTCAATCATTTGCAACACTACTACGCAGTGAGGGGCCACCAGGCAAGCATAATTGATTAATCACAGACAAGACAGTAGAACTAAAACACTTGACATGGTTTTAAAGTTAAAAGAAGGCTACGCACTTGCATTTCATGGAAGCATTGTATGTTTATGTATGTATATGTATGTGTGTATGCATGTGTGGAGGTATGTAATGGGGTGCAAAACTGATGTCATCTCACATGTATGATAAAAAGCTTAAAATCTAACGATACTATTTCCTCTCACAGAAACAGGATAAATATTTACATAAACTAAGATCAAGAGTTAGAAACTGAAATAAATGCTTTACAAAGGAAGCAACAACTGCAAAGATGATGTTAGTTTAACTTTTTCCAAACATTTAAATACACTAAAATGGTGCTAATAAGATGGCTGTGAGTGCTGATTATTTACACACACACACACACACACACATATAAACATAATGCCCACCAGGAGGAGTTACTCATAACAATAAAATAACTAAAACATATTTACTATTTTAAAAAATACTAAAAATAATTAACCTGAGATGTCTGTTTAGTAAAACAAATATTATTCCAGGTTGAAAATTAACTAAAAAAATAAAATATTATAATAAAAAAAGGAAAAAAGATATGGGGTACATAAAAGTTGAAAGGATGAAACACTAATGGCTTAGTTAAGAGGGACAGACTGAACTGAATTACAGAAGCAAATACTGATTATGACATTGGTAGGAAAGCAAACAGAAAAACACGGTGATGGAACAAACATCATGTACAGTGAATATGATAATGCAGACAGTAGAGACATTTCAGTAGATTTAATTGCCTCCTCTTACTTTAGGAGGTAGGAGCCACAGCCAGACTTGAGCAAAACTCTTAAAGCGGGAAAAGCTGCACTGGCACATAGAAAATGTTCCAACCAGTAGGAAATCAAGACGAAACATGAAGCAAATATGGTTCCTGCATGAGGCTCAATCTCCCCACCTATGATGCAAATTCACAAAAAAGGTAAGGAAGCTCATTTATTCATTCGCTTTTTATATAGTCTAATTCAGGGAAACCTACACTCCGGAGATGGACCGCCAGTCCATCTCATAGAGACAAAAAGAAAAGCGAAAACGTTAAAAAGATGCCTGTGCTTACAGAGCACAGCTAAAAAACACAAGACAAAAAAAAAAAACAAAAAAACTATACAAACACTTGTGTGTGCTTTTCCTGCGATGTGTGCCAAGACACGTTCTTCATTGGGGGCGATTCATATAAGACATTGAACCCGACCTCTGTTAAACTGATGTAGCTCTGCTTAAGGTCTGTTGCTAGGCAGCGTTTTAAATACCACATCAGAGCCAGTCTGGCAGAAAGCTGGCCATACATGCTCCAATGCTTCATGCATAACACAGTGGTACTTGAGAAACACATGTGGTTGTCATACAAGTTTTTCATCTTAATGCTGGAGCATGGACCGACTGGAGAATCCCATAAAAGGCTTGAAGGACCGTAAAAATGAAGAGCTGCAAAGTACAAACAGCTGGTTTAAAAGATATACTATGATGACCAAATTCGTGTGATGTCAAAACTGTAAAACAGACGCAGTGTCACAATTACACAAACAACCACAGAGCTTTTGCTGATTTTATGTTCTGCAATAAAACCCAGAAATAATAATAATAAAAAAAGTATCACCCTACACACAGTGATTCATAAAATCCCATCATTGCCTCTCACTTCACACACTTACACGCGCACACACACACAACTTTGTCTCTTTACTACACATAGGCCTTCATCTACAAACCTGCTGAGCATGAAATAAAGCTTTTCAACCACAGACTGCTTCATAACACACTCATAATGAGAGCAATCCATTTAGCTGTCAGAGTGCTCTCAGTGCCCTATCAAATGGGGTGAAATGCATAGTGTTCATCCAGGAAATAATACGTTTAAGGTGAACTTAAAAAAAAATCAAAACATAGTTTTTCAGTTAAAAGCAGTGCCTGTGTTGTTCTTATTCTCAGATGTAAGTCGCTTTGGAGAAAACCGTTTGCTAAATGACTGTAATGTAATATTTGTGGCTTGGAAAGAACCTGGACAAGCTAACATTTACAATGTAGTGTTCTCATTAATAACACAACTTTTTAGGATGAAAATGGGAATGGACTGACTGATTAACAACTCGAAAAAATGTGAAAGTAATGGGAAAAAAAGAAAAAAAACAGTCTAATTTCAATTGGGGTCAATAGAAGCGTTCTGCTTGTACATTTTGCCACTGTAAGAGTTTCTCTAATGCAACTAAAGCTGTGTTTTCGCTCCTGTTGCTACATGATTGGAAAGCACAGAGTCAGAGCAAGACATAGTGGCACAGACTCCCCCTGCTTGGCCCTTCTTGCCTTTATAACTCCACAAGGACTCTGCCCTAAATCTGCCAATTCACATAGCTTTGTAGTGAAGGTATGCCAGTCCATTTCCCTCTGCCCTCCTGATTCCAGGCTTGAAACTCTCACAGTCATGGAAATAAACAGAATGATACAGTACAGCACACTATGCATGACCATGCATGCCACACGTGCAAATAGAAACAATTTATTCACCTACAAACCTTGTAAACCTTATTAATCCAGGCTGAGCTACAACTGGAGCTCTGCATCATCTGCTCACAGAGCTGGAACACACAGCCTCAGTTCAACAAAGCCAATCCCCTCTGATTCCAATCCTTTAGACCACAGAGTAGACAGTACACAGTGCATCTGTGCATCCAGGCATCAAGAGCCCATGCCAGCATGTCAATCCTCTGGCTCCTAACCTCGTAAACTCTGACTCAGACCAATTACAGACTGGCTGTGTGTGTAGTGGAGCACATCAGGTTTGCCACATAATACAGCAGAAATACTGCTCAGCACAAACACGAAAACACAGAATCCAGCTTAAAAAGGATAATTGTGGTTAGATGCAAAGATTATGAGATTTAGTCTTTTTAAAAAAATGGATTACTCGTTAATATTTGATAGTTGATATTTGATGGATATTTGATAGTTTAAATGCAGACAATACTGTAATCACAGCTAAATATAACACTTTAAGTTTGGTATCTGTGGCTGGGATGGATTTATGATGGTCTTTTCATAATTCATCAGTAAATCAAAGGCTCAGTATGAGAACATACTTTTGAGAATGTGTGAAATGGGGAGAACTGGGACTCATTTGTCAGATTACTCAGCATGGTTTGGCTCAGTTTGTCCCTACTTGGAAGGTCTGTGAATATGGGGAGCCTTTGGAGAAGAAAGCACAAACAGAGGAAATGTCGAAGCGGATACATCCATGAGACCATTATGCTGTCAGAACTGCTTATGGGATGGTCTGCCAACTTTGAAAATCCCCCTTTCCAACCAGACTGTCATAGTACTGGACTGGTGGTTTACTGAATCAAGCTTTGTTGCTACTTGAACCAATAGTCAGGTGACTATAAATCTAAAATCTGCATATATACATGACTAACAACAATTTAATTAAATAGATATGAACTTATCTGTTCCTTTAGTTAGGAAAGACGCAATACAGGTATTTATTTATTTTAATCCACATGATGATCAGCACATGATTTTGGTTTCAACTTTTTAGGCACTCAGTGAATGCAGCATGAGCATCACAGTCTGAGCAGAAGACATGGCAAATAGTCTGGTGTTTGTTCTACATGGCCAAGATGTTTTGTTTTTTTTTATCATCATGTATCAAAAGGTCAACTCTCTTTAAAAAATTTAATAAAATAACACAATGGATGTTGAGAGATCTATAAAGAATTTCAAGAGTAAGAGACATCTCTATATTTTTCTATAGCTGACTTTAATATGTACCTGGTTTTCCCAACTTCCAGCAGTTTGCCACAGTGAGTGTGTGACTATATGGTCTCTTGTTTCTTTCCAGTGACAATCGCTTCAAGGTAATGTTTGCTATAAAAATGGGATGCCCCATTCTTTTGCAAAGGTATTTAATCTTTGCGGCTGTAGCATGAGTTAAATCTGTCATAGAAACTGGTAGGCACAGGACACTTCTTATAGCTATACTTGCAAGTGTGAACTTATTTATACATTCAGAATAGCACTGAGACAGCAATAGCTTCCACAGCCGGCATTCACAGCTTGATACCTACCAACATTCTGTTTGTAGCGTTTCGTGAAAGTTTTTGCTGGATTTTTACTGTTTCAGCGCCAATAGAGATGATGAAGTACTTTTTTTGTTTTTTTTTATGTTGAGAAAAAGCTTATTGCTTACACAAACACCTTAATAGATTTTACAATTTGATTTTTAAACACTTTTACCCAGAAGGTGTACAAATAGCATGTTTTAACTCTGTAAGCCACAATTACAAACATACAGTCCAGTGTCAATATTTTTCCACCACATAAAGGATGAATCCCATTTAACCACTTGGCCCTACCCCCTACGTTTTGCGCATTCACGTGTAGGGGTGTCCCAATTCCTATGAGGACAGAGGGAAAGGGGTAAGTGATAGGGCTATATACCTCTTCAAACGAAGATTTTTCAGGAGCATACTTCAAACCAAGGGGTATGACGAATTTCCCAGAATACCTTGCGATTTACCGACGTGATGGCTACTGCCGAGTCTAAAGAAGTTCACAAAAGTATTTTCTCCACTGAAAGGTTTTTTTAAAATTATGACAAACGTTGATTTGTATAGTTTAACTTCATTTTAATATGTAGTAGTCAATCTCTTAATAAAATGCACACGGAAAAAAAGTCGCTAGCTCCAGTTGAAGCTCTAGTAATGTAGCATACCGAATGTTGGTGGAGCTCTGTAGAGAGACATGCTTATCTACTCTGGTAACGTTATTATTATTATAATTTTTTTTTTCAACTTTGTTGCTGGGCGTGAAGGGGTGTCCCAAATCGTAGGGCTAACTTTTCAGCCCTACCACTTGTAGCTACGTTTGAAGGGGTGACGGGCAAGTGGTAAGAATGAGAAATGGGATTGGGCCAAAGACTATTATTGCTTAGCCTCCCTTGTGTATGGGGATATTGAGCTGCAATGCCCCAGGTTGCTATGGGCAGTGTGAATGTTTAGGATTTTTGCTGTTATAAGCAGAGCGGTACAGTGAAAACACAGACAAGAGCAGCAACACGTGATTTTTGCACCAGTGCAAGAGAGTAAAAAGAACAAAAGAAAACTATTTTTCTGCTATCCAGTTTCGCCTTTTCATTTATTTATCTTCCTGTCTTTTATACATCTCTCTTACGCACGTCTAACGACCCTTCTCTTCCTTTCTCACTGACAAAACCACTCCTAGCTGCCCCGATCTGCTCCACTCCACTTCAGCTCTGTGACCTTCATCTGGGGCTGGCAGGGGGCCTGGGGACTGTGGTGAGCTCAACTTTCATCACATTTCTCGTATTGTTGTTGTTACAGTGTGGCTTACAGCAAAAATAACACTTTGCTCCCACCGCAACCCCTCGACCTGGACTTAACCCCACTGCACAGCAAAAAATGCCATGAATAAGTCATAACAAATGAGAAGGGTGGAACCAAAAACCAACATCATGGTACGTCTCTCACGCTTCTGTAGTGCGATGCCTTCACATGAAACAACTCACTGAAGCTTTCAGTCCAGTTTACTTTTTTTTTTCTTTTTTTATTAGGTTGAGTATAAAATGTTCAGACAGGGATAATGTTTAAAAACAAAGATCAGCAAATCGTCACATCTGATCACAACACTAATCGCAACAGAGCAAATTTCCTAAATGCAGCCATTGACATGATACATAATTCTAATTCTGTATTGAGTCTAACAAAACGATACCTTAAGAGTGACAGAACAAAAAAAGCATGTTTACATTTTCATATATCCTGCCCACTGAAAGAACAACTCATCATCCAGAGTAAGAATATCTGTAGATCTAATCCAAACCACAGAGGGAAACAGAGTGTGGTGCAGGAAAAGGGGTGATGCACACATAAACACTAATCACATTTCTTGTTCAGGCCAGTGAATGTGAAAGTTACTCCACTGAGTTGTCTGTGAAACCAGAGAGGGTTGTATTCAAATGATGGAGTAATGTATCAACATCCATGTTCCCACAAAAGCTTTACGATGAATGTCTGACAGTAAAATCAGTTCTGTTTTTTTTAGCAAACACCTTGAGATATAAGTTTATATATTAGGTTTTTTTCATGACACCTGTTTCAATATTCCCTTCACACTTCACTGAGCCTGGATAGCAACCTCATCTCCATGCAAAGTTTACAAATCCTTTTTTTTTCCTTTTTGCTTGTCTTCTCATCTAGATCCCTTCTGACTCATGACGTTCTTAGAGTTCCCCTAAGCATCACTAACAGCAACTGACTGTATCATCCGCCAGACCTTTTTTTTCCTCCCATAGGCAAGTCTCAAATGTCGCCCCTTTTTAGAGCAAGAATAAATAAATAAAAAAAGTAAACAAACAAAAAAATGTCTTGTTTTCTCTGCCTTATTAATCTGAAACTGAAGAACATTAGACTCACCAGTAAAACAATGATCAGGAGAAAATAAAGCCTTCCTTATTGGATAGCTTAGGAGTGAATGTGTTTGTCTATTTCAACTTACCATCATCCATCAGAAAAGTTTAAAAAGACTTTGACGAATACCAATTAATCTGTGCAATGACCAAAAGCCATTTATTTATTCTCCAAGTTTTTTGCTGGGCCACAGTAACTTCATGCTGAGCCAGCTATTAACATACGCTTTGAATTTGGCTCATTCCACATTTAAGAATCACTTTTACTGACTACTTTCAAATCACATCTGATTGTGGCTTCACATTTAGACAGATTGACTTAAATTTCATGTCTTCATTTATGTATTTATTCTTTAATGTGTGTTGATGCTATGCCAGCTGGCATTTTCTTGCCTTCTTCTTTTAATTTCAACATAATGTCACTGCTTTAATACGATCATATTTAAATAAACACATTATTATCAGTTTTATGTTTCATCCTCCAACATTTTTACAGAAGGAGGAACCAAAACAAGTTTTCCTGGGCTTGGGATTAAACTGAAACAACTGCAAGGCCAGTACATAAACGGAGTCTTAAAAGTTTAGAACCTCTGCAGTAAAATTTGATGGGAAAGCCAGTGTTTTCATTTCTCTGGGCAGTGTCTGTCTGCAGACAATGATAGCTTTGTGCACTCGCTGTTGCTCTTTCACAGGCTCTAGAAAAGAACTTTGCTATTGATCTTCCTATAAAAATAAAAGCTCAGCTTAGAGTATAAGAACAAAGGGTTGAGCTGCACTAGGGAAATTAGCTAGAATGGCTAAATGTTTAAAGCGGTTACAGAAAGTGTTACCTGTGACTTGGACATTTGTCCTAAGGCTTGGTGTATATTTGTAAACTTATGAATGTCAAGGGTTTTATAAATTCTCCCTGCAGGCTGTTGTGATTTCATTTTGGAGCACAGTCCTTATGACAAACAGCACACTTTTCCCTAATCGCCTCAGAGCAGAACATCTCCTCAGACACCTGCATTCATTACTGCCGCAGGGAACAAGTTTTGCATTTAAGCAAGTGGGAACATATAAATAATTTATATTGTTGTGAGAGTTAGAGATTTAGGAAGCTATAAGACTAAATGTTACATACAATACTTGATGTCTTACTTACGTTTCCAGACGGGCACATCTAGGTCCCACCTGTGCTGAAAACTGCGGCCAGCTGTCCTGCTCACTGTCTCAGCAGCGTCTTTTGGCTGGCAGGCGTACAAACTGTTCAAGCATAATGCTGCTTTTCAGCGGGCACCCTTAGTGCCCTGTAAACAAAGACTGTACAGTATCTCCTCACTTTTAATCTATTTATAGGCTGTGTTATCTAAATACATATTGTGTCTGCACAGCACAACACAAGCTGTTCAGAATGACCCACATACACAAGTAAAATAAGGGCATCTGTGTCATGAAGGGGGTTGAAAAGTATTTAGAAATAAGAATGTACACACAGGTTGAAACCTCAGAATATACAAAAAAAAAAAAAAACTTAACATCGTTTAGCCCTGCACAGCATAACTTATACAAATATAGAGGAACAGATGGTCACACAGGTTAATCACATCAAAGCATAAATATGAATCAGACAAACTTTACTAGCCCAGAGGATCTTCAGTTATTACATGTGAACACGCTCACAACCCCCTAAAACCCCAAAATACAAGATTTTGCACAATGCCACAAAATTTTCCACAGATATAAAAGAGTTTCCCTAAAAAAATCATAAAAAAACACTGATGAACTTCAAAACACTAATACAGTATTTCTCCATTCATTATTATTCCTTTAGCTGCAGCTGCACTCCGCTGGCTTTCTAAACCGGGGCTGTTTTTACACAGTGCCTACAGTCTAACTAAGTTCTGAATACTACATTTGTTATAGAACTAATATGCATGTGCTGAGGTCTAAGTGCAGTTAACAATTCAATAATCTAATAATTTACTTCCCCGTCGCTTCTCTGACTGAGGCCGTGGGTCTTTTTGAATAATAGCTGGAACATGAAGCTTATTTTCTATTAGACTATCAGTAAAACTGCCAAAGGGCTTTAAAATGGAGACAGTTCATGTTTACTTTCAAGAAAGCAGCAAACATGCTTGTAAAATAAGCTTAACCGTATTAACGAAAACTTCTCACACATACTGAGGAACTGCAGCTCATTTTAATCATCACTGGGCTTTTCTATTAAACACAATTAAAATGTCACCTGTGTACTTAACCCTAGAATAGAGTTTGGTTGAATTTAATAGTTGCTTCAAAAAAAAAAAAAAAAAAAAAACAAACAAAAAAGATAAAACCAAAAAGAAAAAATATCACATAAGTTATATATTTACAACAGCCTAACATCCCAGGTGTCACACAACAAATGGGTACAACATTATCTTTGAATGAAGAACCACAAATTAAAAATTAAAACAAACTCAATCAATCCCAACTCCAACGTGAGACTTAAGACGGATTCCCAATTAAAGAAAATGATTGTAAAGGTCTAACTCATTGGAGTTTCCTTAAATCTTTCTATCTCTAGAGTTATCAGTACAATTATATCCCTAACCTCATGACCCTAAGATGACCCTGCCTCCCCACTTTTTTTGCTATGAATAAACTAAGATTCTTGATGACAAGGACAAAATACCCTACCTGATAGTCTGATCAGAGTTTTCCCAGCCTGGGCGTACTGCCAGCTGTGGTTATCCAGCACTGCCATTGTGAACTAAAACCAGCAACAAAGCGGTCCAACATCTACAAACTACCCGGGTTTACGGCACTTTGTCGCCCAACCAGTTCTAAGCTTTTCAATAAGGCAAGTGAAAAATAGTCGTGCCATATATTGGTCAACGCCCTACCACCTACTGAGCTGCAGAAGGCCAAAGGCTCTGCCAGCTCCTTTTTGCCTTTACCAACCGGCTTTTCTTTGCTGTGCTGCCCCCCACCCCCACCCCCTCTCTCCCTCCCATGTCACAAACTCCGCCTCAAAATAAGATTTAGTAACAAGTGTTGCTTGCATTTAACAGTTTCTCAGACCCAGACATTTACTCACATGGAAAAAAAGTTAAGCCTGCCAAACAGTTGTCGCCGGTGGATTTGTGAGTAAAATAGGCTTTAATAATGATTGGTTGTAATCTTCTCTCTGACTAATACTCTGACTCTGCTGGTAACTGTGAGCTTTTGCACACAGCCATCAAAGTGCTCTTTATGTAAATAATGTACTTCTAAACTTTTGAAATCTGCTTACTCACACCTTGAAGTACGGGATGGGTCTTGAGTACTAAATTTTTACCATTTGGAAAGATATTTAAAAATTGTATTCTTAAATGTTTTTGTTGCTTCTTCCCAAATGCGGGGGGGGGGGGGGGGGGGGGGGGGTTTTTTCGCAAGTTCCCACCAAAAAACACCCTTCTTTCAACCCAACACCCCCCCCCTTCTTTTTTCCCCCGGGAAAAACCCCACCAACTTTCCCTTT
>JBAMHX010000007.1:20016419-20051358 GCA_037177515.1 Pseudomugil tenellus | reverse complement strand
CGAGGAGGTGGGGGGGGGGGGGGGGGGGGTGGCGGAGGGGGGGGCGGGGTGGAGGGTGGGGGAGGAGAGCGGAGGAGAGGAGAGGAGAGGAGAGGAGAGGAGAGGAGAGGAGAAGACTTCATGACCTCTCAACATTTATCTTCTATTTCAGCCTGCAAAGTAAATGGTTCTCATCTAATTCACCGTACTATGCGTGTTACATCTTATTAGTGAAGCAAGAGATCAGAATTATCCTGACTAAACAGCCAGTTGGATACAGCAGCAGATTATCTTGGACTGGGAGCTAGAGCATATCTGGGGAACAGTCCAACTATTTACTCTGAGCATGCTTAGTCTGTAAATCCATATGCAGGCCAAGAGTGTTTTGGGGACACTTGTGATTTTGTGGTTAAGTATAAGTTACAAAACCCATGTGTGCACTCCTTCCCTCCCAAATTCCTTCTCTGTCACATGAAGAGTTTTTCTATTCTTCCAGTTAATAAAACTCAGTCTAACACAAAAAAAATAAATAAATATGATTATTAATAGATAATGCAAGGCAAAATTAAGACAATAATTCAAATAAAACAGTAAAAAATCCGTATTTACAACCCTAAAGGAACCTCAGTGTTGTACTAATAGCACACGTCCAGGTGAACATCGACATATAAGATAAAAGGTAAAATAACAGAAGTTAGCATGAGTCTGTATGCAGAGGTCTCTCAGCACATAAATTAGACCCATAGACTAACAATTCTGTGTGAATTCAGTTAATCTATTCATGAAAGTTTGGAGCCACAATAAATAATCCATTTTCTGTTTGAAAATCAGCTAATCTCCCATGTAAAAGCTGAACATGGACAATAATGGACTTTGTATAATGTCTTATTGATGCTGTTCAACATAAATTGGGTTTTTCTAGCATATAATTTACATTTAAAGGGTAAACAGTAGGTATCATCATTTCACAGGTAGCTTTGAGCAGTTTTATAAAAGAGAAAGCAGCTGTTTTCCAAACCATGTTAGCTAAACAAACCAACTTTAGGCAACAGGAAATACCACACATAAGTTATGTCTAATTCTTTGAAAGTAAAAAACAAAACAAACAAAACGTAAAAAACATCTATAAGGACCACATCGCATAAAGACCAAAAGTCACGATGTTTGTATGTGAAGATACAGCCTCAAACAATAAAAGGGAAAATAAATTACACCACACCTTAGGTCTTTTTAAAGTCTTCTTACATAAATTCTTAGAATATTAAAACACACACACAACTCATTGGAATTTTTCAAAATTGTAAACCTAATAATAATAATAATAATAATAATAATAATAATAATAATAATAAAAGAAAAAATAAATAAAAAACTTGTGTGGCCTTAAAACAGTTTGAGTATGGCCTTTCCCTTGGTAATGACATGGGGATCTATGCAGACTGGTTGTGCCTAAATGTTCACCTGCCGTGAAATGAGAGCTAACTGAGAAAGTCATGCACTATGTTGTTCAGCTGAACCTAGAGTCCTGCAACTCGTCCGAGCCCACTCAGCATGGTGGACAACTGCTCACACTGACTAAATCATTTTTCTAGGTGCACTCTAGTTTGTCATTTCTTAGGTTCTTCGGAGCACATGAAAATCACATTCTCCTCCCGTAATGTAATCAGAAAACAAAATTAATGTTAATGCTATACAACATAAGTTTGTGCCTTTAAGATTGGACACTGACTCGTTTTGGTGCCACAATGCCATTCATTATGCAGATTCCTGGAACCGCCATTGCCCTGAAGTGTGGCAGGAATGGGAAACTGCACATCATATCATGAGTTCCTGCATAGTGTATCACATGACAGCTGCGTTTTACTGTATGGCAGAGCATCACACACCAGCAACTGGATACTCTGGCTTTTTTTCCTTTTGCTTCGTTGCTGAGTCAGCAGAACGAAAGATTGTGTGATAGAGAAAGTAAGTGAGGAATAGACAGATAGAGGCAAGACAAAGAGAGAGAGAGAGAGAGAGAGAGAGAGAGAGAGAGAGAAAGAAAGAAAGAAAGAGAGAGAGAGTTACATTATCAGCTCATAAACTAGATATATTTCACCTGCGTTTTCCAAGCCAACATCTGCATTTTCATGCCAGCAGAATGCTTGTGACACTTTGCTAAATTGACACTTCATTTAGCAGCAGGTTAACTGTGTTCACAGTAATTGAAAAGGAACAATTAACAATCAGCCATAAATGGCCCGTACAACCTGATTACCTCGGATATGTGTGAGGAGCTCATAAATTTCTGCCTCATTTCCACAGAAACCTACAACGACACCGACACAGCCCTAATATGTGTGATCCAGCCTCATGGATGAAGTTCTTTTTTTTCAGCCAAAAGCTTTTGCACAGGATTTGCTTGCATGTCCCAATCATTTTACATTACAACCTATTCATAGTCTGACAACTGGAAAATAATAGGCCAAGCTGTCAATAGGCAGTCTTCTCTTCATCCCTGGATGACCTGTTTGCAAAACATCAGGTCAAAAATGTCTGTAACACATCAGACACAGAGCTAAATGCAACACTGTCCACTGATGATGACACTTCCCTTTTGCTGCAGTCCACTACTGTAAATGTCAAACGACGTGCTATCTGGACAGGAATGTTTTCATGTTTACACTCGACATGACGACTCAAATGCATTTCTGCCTCTGTAGATCAGCTGCTCTAGCGTGGATTAGACTGAGCCTTTTAATTTAAATCAGACTCTCAACAGAAAAGCTTCAAACACTTACGATTCATTTTAGCCTGAAAGAGATTAAACTGGCAAAAAAAGAGAGAAAACTACATCCAGGGAATCAGGACTCATCTATTTGGGATCATTTATCTGGGTACCTTAATATGAGCCACTTAACTGCCCTGTTTATACTTGCAAACAAGTCACCCAGGAGAGAGTGTCTTAGTATATTTTTAGTATACATGTCCTAGGGGTATTAGGGGAGGAGAACATACAAGGTCATGGTTGCTAGCTGATGCCACAGAAGAGCTTGAGTCTAATGGGATTGGACGCAGTAGAGCTACGATGGAGCACATTTTACCTAAAGTGGGATTTGTACTTGATGTTTTCCATGTTTAAACACTTCCTGGTCCTTCATTTAATGTACACATAAGATAAACTGTCCCATTCAAGATACAGTGGATGGCATTTTGAGTTGTAGCTTTTCTGTTTAATGCAAATATGCTTTTCAGAAAAGCGAAGCTTTCCTGGAACATAAAAGCCTATTAAAATAAACAATAAACAAACAAGCAAGTTATATAGATACAGCAGGGGGATTGATAGGAAGTAAGTAGGTCATGTGCATATAATCTGCTCGGTAAAGAGATTCCTGATTACTTTCTGTGTATCATAACATTCAAACCTACCTGACGTTTGACCAGGGCCGTCTAGTTTGGATTCACATTTTGGAAGAGAGCAATCTAAAAGGAAGCAGAGAGATCTGTAATGAGAAACGGAAGATTTAATGAAGAAAATACAGATTTAAAAAAAACTGGAGAAGCAGCAAAACCTTCAAAATATTTCAGTGTCAAGTGGGTGGAATTACAGAGTAACAAGTGTGTGTGTGTGTGTTGGAGCCATTGTGAAACAGCCCTTTGATCTGAATATCTGGACAGTCCCTCCCTGAGATTAAACACCACCAGACATGTTGCACGCAGATGCACAAGCAGTCAGACTGGGCATGTGTGCTGACGTGCATATCAATGTGCCAATAAAACGGTATAAGCTGCAGCATAAGCTGTCATTATATCTATATGCTTTAGATCAAGAAAACAAATCCTTTGCTCTAAATCCATTATCTTTTGAGGTACGCTTTTAACAGTCATAAACACCCATACAGACTTATTTATGCATCTCACTGCACCACTGGTAAGCAAAGGATCCACTTTAAAATGCCAAATACACTTGGCATCAGTTTCTAAGGAACCATTGTTGTCTTAAGCTTCCTTGGAACAGTATAGTGAAGACAAATACAGCAACAGCTGATTTATTATCACCACATTTTGTCCATCAAGCTTATTTTATACGTTTTTTTTTAATGAAGAATGAAATCATCCTTAGCTTAAAATCGTGTCCTCCATGTCAGTCCACATGCTGTAAGCATTTTATCAAATTCTTATTTGGACTGATATGTGTCACGTATCCAACAGGAGGAACTCTTTCTGGGTCACTCAGCAGTAGGACACGGCCATGGCACAAGATAACAGAGAGGAGGGGAATGAGAGATGGGGCAGCTTAGTTCTCCACTCTGACTTCTCCTGGCTGCCTTTCTGAAAGAACAGCCCGGCATATGCTGTCGCCTAGTAAGGATTACAGTAAGCACCTGCTCACACACTGTATGCTTCATTTTATGCAGTTAAGTGTGGATGGAGTGTTTGGTCTACAACAAAGTGCTATAAGAGTGTCGAAAGCCTTTTCAAGGAAAATGTACGGGGCAAAGGTACCCAAAAAGAAAAAAAAAACCCACTTTGCTTAAAGCAAATGAGGGAACTTTTATTTATTTATTTATTTGTTTGTTTATTTATCAAACCATTAATCATTCTTCAGAAGAAAGCAATAAGGATTATTTATAAGGCTGGTTATTTGGCTCATACTCACTAATTTTTTAAGGCAAAACTGTGAAAATTGGTTCATATTGTTACATTTCAAACACCAAAATTTATGTATAAAATCGCCAGTAGGATGTTACCACTTAATATACAGAACATGTTTACAAATAGAGAAGGGGGTTATTTATTACGAGGGAGGAAGAGGTTTAAAGTTAAAAGCATCCATACAAACAGGAAAAGATTTTGTGTTTCATTTTGCGAAGTCAGACTTTGGAACTGTATGGCAGAGGAGTTAAAAGATTGTACAAATATAAAACAGTTTAAAAACAGATACAAAGAATACATATTGATTTTATTGTTATTGTTTTTTCTTATTATTATTACTGCTGTTCTTATGTCACTATCAAGGATGATGGTGTTGATGGTAGTGGTGATGATTGTGATGATGTATATGAGGAGGAAGGGGAGGTATGTAGATTATAGATTATAAAAAAAGGGGTGGGACTAGATAAGCATGATCTTCTTCCCACTCCTTTTTAAATAGAAGCGGAATCATAAAATTGGTGTTTTGATTTGTTTTGTGTTCGATTTGTTGTTTTCTTTTTTCTTTTGTTTGTTTGTTTGTTTTTTCCTGAATATATGTGTGTTACGGTTCAAATAAACTAATTAAACTAAACTAAACTAATTTATTATTCATTAACAGTAAGAACTAGGAACCTAAAATAAAACTACATTCAATGTTTTTGCCTCGATATTTGCTTTGTTTTTCTTTTTTCTTTTTGACTGAACAGCCAGCTTTAGCCTGGCAAGTGTGCAATCAGATGTGACAGCAATTTTACTACTTCTGCAAGCCTTCATGCTGGGTGTGATGCTAATGTTGATCTTTGCCCTATTTCATTCCAAGCCAGAAAGACCAAGGCTAAGGTGGAAGAAAGTTGCTCAGAGTCTGTCTCTGTCCTCCAAGCGAGTGGGAACGATGCAGTGTGAGTGTGTTTGTGAGAGAGAGACTTTGGACAGACTGAGCACAGCTGTTGACAGAAGACAAGCAGTCTCAGGCTGCTCGCACATGTGTGCAAACATACACCGCAAGCTGTGCTTTGATTTAACCAAACCTAAGTCCATGTTCTGCTTTATTTTGTTTAGTCTTTCCTTCTCATACTGAGTGAAGTAGGACCTTGGCTTGTCCGCTAAAGCACAACACGGCTGCATGGAGGGGCATTAGAGTGTTTACAGGCTGCTATGTTGAGCTGCACACATCAAGCAGGTGTGCAAATCTGTTATTTCAATATTTTCAATATTTCAATCAATTTTAGCACATTATATGAAACTAGTGCAAAAGTGTAAAAGGAAATGGCAGCCAACTTGGTGTCATGGTATCTTTTGTACTAGAGGAAGCTCTTAAACATTTTATTTATGAAATATACAGGCGCAAATGGCTTCCTGAGTCCCCCTGAATCAAAGAAGTAGTCTTGAAAAAGGAAGAGGCACAAAGCATTGTGGGAGACTTGTGATTTCAAATACTACATCCAGATGTTTTCTGGGTTCATGCTAAAGGGGATAGGGGGTGGGACATAAGTTGTAGAGAGTGGAAGAACTGAGGAGGTAGGAGCCTGATTTTGTGAATAAATATATTTACATGATGATCTCAAGTGCTTCTTTAATCATCTGTCTTTGCTGCTTCATTTATTGAAACCACAAAATATCTTTTGGCTACAACACCTGGCGAAATACGTGTGAAAAAGCTTTGTTTGCTGCATCGTGGTGGCCAATCCAGCGACACCTATCTGTGTGTGTTTTATTGACTAGCAGATGCTGAAATGTCACATCCATTGCATACAAGACAACCTGCGGGATAAAACAGGAGGCCACACAAACACTATCATGTTGGGTTTTTTTTCCAGTTCTGAGCAGAAGCAAGCCATGAGGTAATGATGGGAGGTATTTGTGGGAGAGAAGAGGAGGGGGCAATGAAAGGGATGAAAAGAGATAGTCCGGGTGGGGGTCTGCTGTTGACTGGTAGCGGTCTCTCTCTTATCAGATGGGGGATTTGCAGGAGACACACAGACCAGCCCACAGCCTATTTTTATGACCCACAATCCTCCTATGCTTCAATCACTCCTTCATCAAGTCCACCCCCTCATCACTTCTTTGCTTCCCATGCCTCAAGCGACTTGGGTGGGATGTAGTGATTTATACCTCTGTGCATGTGCCTGTATCATGTCTGTGTGTGTGAGGTAATGAAGTTGCCCCCCAGGCTGCACTTAGCGCCCAACAAACACGTTACCAGCTTATTGGAATTCTCGATGATTGACTCAAAGCTGTCAACTACAATCAGGCACGTGTACGTAGCAGAACTCATCTGATTTCCAGAATAGTTTCATGGATTTCACTTAACTTTTAAAAGTATTCCTATTAGCATATACATAATTAGGATGGCAGCATACTCCCACTGAGGATTTACTCCAGGAAACACAAGCATGTGTGTGTGTCTTGATGTAAATGACATTATACAACAATCAATAAGCTGTACAGATGGAGGGAATGTTAGATGTCCATGAAGAGCATTACATCTGCTCCAAAAGGTCAAATGTTTGATGAGATCGATCAGCGCGGCCTGCCCATAAAACAGGTAAATGCCTCGCTTCCTGACGCTCTTTGCCAAAAAGGTCTTGGACAAACAACATAAAAGAAGCACAACATACAAGAAAGTAATTTCTAACTTAACCCTTAAAGACCCAACCGATGAAAAAGTGGCAAGAAAAGTCCAATTTAAAAAAAATATGAGTTTCTTTATTTGTCTCTTTAACAAATTGTAAAGAAAAAAGCATAACATTTTCCAGTGATATTTACAATTTATTACAATGTTATATGTCAAAATTCTTATTGTGTAATCTTGTGCTTTCTGGTATCCATTAAGGGGCAGAAGACAAAGATCAAATTGTGTTCTGTAGAATTTTGTGCAAAGTTTTTACTATAAAGTGATGCAAAATGTCTGAGAAAGTAAATGTATCATATACTGTATGTCACACAGGGCTCTTATGGGTTTACTCATAGTATAATATAGTATAACAGAGTATAATATAAAACGGCTGCTTATTATGTATTTACACTGGTGTTTCTGTAACCCTTTAACTCTTTCAGCTCTGTGTGTTTTACAGACACCCTTTCTGTTGTGAGAAGTTTATGTACTTTTATTCAACCTCTTAAAACCTTGAAGGCGTTTGTCTGGAAGGTTTTATTGCTTACACAGGTTGAGGAGCCTTATGAAGTTTGTAATTAAATAGAACAATATTGCAAGTAATGTATGTTCATGTTGGACAGAATTTAGCTTTGCAGCCATTTTCAAGTTCGGCTCTCATTATTGTAGAGTGAAAACATACTTTAAATAAGTCTGCAACCTGTACAAGCTGACATTACATAAAAAGCAGGTATACTATGGAAGGTTCACAGCCAGGTTGAACAAAGAGGTACAGACAACCACACATGGTCACAGTCATACTGAATCCACAGCAAATTTAGAACCATAAATTATCTTAACATGTGTATTTTTAGAGGTAAAAAAACCTCAGAAATGGACAATAACAGCTTGCAAATTTTGCAATGAAAGTCCCAGCCGAGGTCTAAACCAGCATATCTGACTGGTAGGGAGGTGCCTGGGGAGCACTTCTAAACATCATACTAGCATGCAACTCATAAAAATATGCAAGTCTATTGTTTATTAGAGGAAGAAACTTAATTTGGTAGTTCTTAATCACACAAAGCTGTGTTGTAGATATATTATTACATCTAGTGACTTTATGGTAGATTTTTGTTGCTGTGCTATAAATATATTCTCTAACCCTAAGTAAAAAAAAAGTTGCCTTAAATATTCAATAAACAAGTAAATTAAGATGAAAAATAAAAATAAAGAAGAATAAAACACAATAGGGACCATAGCAATGTTTTCTTAGTTATGGCATTCCACCACCACCATCTATTATCTTTATCTACTATTGTTAATGGATACAAAGGAAAACATTTAAAATACATGAAAAGAGAGATACTCATAATAATGGGCCCCAAAAAATAAAAATGCAGGTAAAAAGAGATCCAGGTAATAAGCTATTTTTTCGGGATTAAATAAATAACTTTGTATTTGCTGAAAATTGCAGGAGAAAAAAAAAAGTTTGCCTTAATTATTTCTTCAAGTATTCTTTATGACTTTTTAATTCTCTTTCTCTTTCGCTAATGGAAACATGAGGATCTACAGTACTTTTTAGTCGGGTTTGTGTAACATCACGTTTTTATCACACATACAAGCAAATCCATTTATGCAGGATGCATTAAACTGCACTATCGTGCTGGGGCTTAAACAAGTTCAGCACTGAAAACATCTGCCAGCAAACGCCAACACTGTGACCAGAGCTCAAAACTACTCAGACTCCTGTTTTCTTTCCCCTTGTCTTGAATAAGTTAGTCAAGTGAGTCCATGCAGGTCAAGCATTGCCAGTCTGGGCTTATGGTCTTTAACTCTGACCAACAGCCAATTAAGCTGCTCCTGGATCCGCAAGGATTCAGGCTTATAAAGAGCACAGTAGCCTACATTTTTCAGGGTGTACTCCACCCAAGCCTCAGATCTATAATTTGTTGAGCAAAGGCTTGTTTGTCCCTCTAAGTATGGCACATCACTTTCTAGATCTCACTTTTTGCTCCCTTCCTACATTTTCAGAGATTTTGTTGACCGTTTCATGTGCATTTACTCTGCATCTCCTTTCATGACAGATTTCACTTTGCATTTCCACTCACTGCTTCATATAACCGCTAAGCTTTCCTTACATATGTTTTAGGACACACAGCCTGTTCAAAGCCTTTCTCATCTACAGAATTATCTAAGATTTATGCATGAGAATGCAAATGGATGTTAGGTCATTATGCTTCTGTCGATTGGGACTGTGCTGAAAGAAAATGAGGAACCACTGCGCTGCGATTTTGGCTCTCATTACATACTGAACTGGCACAGGTCACTGGGTTCGCAGTGGGCACAGAGGGAAATTGCTCACTTCAATGTCAATGCTGGCACTACCGTTACTGATGCTGACATCTTGATTCCATTCTCAGTGCGAAAACCACAGAATACATAGTAACAATTAGCAAGATTGATTATTATTTAATTATTTGCAATCCGGGATAAAAGGTTATCAGGTTTCACGTTTGTCTTTTTTATTCATATTACATCTATGACAACACCGGACATAGCCGAGGAGCCTGCTGTTTCAAGTAAGAAAGAAAATGTATTATTTAATAGTTTCCGTCGAAGCAAGAAAAGCTAGTGCATGCACAGTTTAGCTTTAGTTTTTAGTTTAGAACTGATAAGAGGTCAAAATTCATGTAGAACACAACAGTTTCTTTGCAGGAACCCGATGACCCACACAGATATGGGTAATAGGATTTCATGTCCAGTGTAGTTATGACTTGGAGAACGGCTCATATGAAAGTTGCTTTGACAGTTATTTAATCTTTGTGCAGCATAGATCTGGTTTCTTTTATGACAATTTAGTTCCATTGCCCAGTTCTGTACAGTAACACAATTACAGGGCCAATAACTTCATTTAGTATCACTCAAGAGACTACATGTGTAATAGTACCTTTTGAAATACACTTTTGTGCATATGTCGCTTTTGGTTTTGCCAGGAAGGTCTTTCCATAGTGCCTCAGTATATTTGACAAGGCCTAGTCTAGAGTTGCAATTATCTTGACCATAATCTAATCTTATGCTATTTGATGTAAATGCTTCATTGCTTACTACTTCTGCAAATGCAGGTTTTAAAACAAAGCCTGGGATTAATAAAGACAGGATTGTGGATTTGGTGGGATGTGATTTACACTTCTTCACTGAGCACTGAAACAGGAAGCACATGACTTATTTGTATATGAAATTACCCGACAGGACAGAAATCAGCATATAATAATAATATGTTAGATCATGCATGAAATTGGTGTGAGACAAGCCAGTAAGGGTTCACACTACTGTAGCCCTCAGCTATACATATTCACATCAGACATTTAGAGGGTAAGATGCCATGGCAGGGTATTTATGGGAAATTGAAACTATAAATATATATGCATGATGATTAGAATGAGAATAAGATCCATCTGCCATCATAAAAGGAAAAATGAAAGGGTATGCCCATCATCTAAATGACAAAATATTTAAGGAATCAGTGCTTTTTTTTGAGTAAATTTAAGATTGGGCTTTAAGTCACGGCATGAGCAACCAGGGGGACTGACTCAGCGACTGAACTGTGAGCCACAGCAACTGTGTGGGACTCAGAGATGGAGATATACCATCTGCTCTCTGAAAATAATCAAGCAAAGGGGAACATCAAGTATTTTCAAGGGCCAGTGACAGTATCAACCATTCAGGTGGAACAAATTCACAATCCAAACAACCAGATTTATAGCCATAACACACATGTTTACATATGTGTACACCAACAGCAAATAAGTTAGTATTTCGCTATGGCCAGCCTCTTAGTTTTAAAGACGATTGCACTGGCTGCAAGTTGATGGCTCCATACAAATCCAGTAGAATTTGTCACATTTTTGCCTTTATTTACTAAATATAGCACTAAAGTACATACAGAGCTTAAAAATAAAAAAATGGTTGGAATGAACTAGAGAGAGAAGCCGTGTGCCAAAATTTCAACATGAAATAAGCAAGTAACATGCAACAGAGGCCCATATGACTTAAAGTGTAAACAAATTAAATTATATACTGTTTGCAAATTGAATATGATGGGTGATTTAAAGAGTCAGAACATTGAAAGAATACATAACTGATTAGTTAAAAAAAAGGCAAATCAATATGAGCATGAGCTTTTTTCCATTAGCAGAAGTAATGATAGAACTACGGTGCATTAGGAAGGATTAGATGCAGGAAACGCTTGCTAAATACCACCAATCAAAGGCTGTTTAATCAATACATGTTCTCAGAAATATTCCCCAAGTTTGAACAAAAACTGTGGAGAAATTTCAAAACTGTGAGCTTTATTCTGAGCCAAACACAAAAACGTAAGAGTAATTTGTGCTTTTCTGCTAACAACTTCTTTTCCCACACTTTCTCCTCATAACAGTCTATTATAAAAGTTTCCTGAGGCCATAACCTATTTCTGTCTCCATCATGAATACTGTATGAACTGCATTTGCTGCTATATAAACATCCAAGCAGTCTAACTTCCCTCCAACACGACTTTCCAGCCTGACACAACACAGCTATAGGAAAATACATTGGCAAGCATCCAGCCAACCGTAAGAAAGCATTTGAAAACAATCCATTTTGACAACATTCCTCTACATCTGACTGGCAGAAGCAATTCCTTAGAGAAGGTATGGGATTTGTAGACTGTTTAAAAGCATGCAAGTGTGCACATAAAAAAACTGCACTTAGAGGGAAAATTCATAATCATTTATAGGTGCACATGCAGAAAGCTGTGTGTGCTTTTGCGTGTACTCAAATTGTGTGGACAGAGCAGCAGACCTCTAGGCACCAGGTGTCAGAGAGAGAAGCAGCTGAAAGAGCAAGAGACAGCTGCTTCATCTGGTGGAAATCCTGACACTGCACCGAACTTTAAAAGTACCATCCAAACTTCCTGCCCTGAGACTCTGATGTGCGTTTAAAGTGCTACAAAAACCCGTTTGAACGCTTTTATGAAATGTCTGTAACCTAATATAGTTCTAGAAAGAATATAAATATATGTATACATATGACATAGTAGCTTCTTGATAGAAAAAGAAAGCTAAAGTTGTCTTGAATTACGCATTCAAATAAAGGCTGAGGATAAATAATGTCTGTCACTACAATACAACAAAGTGCAAACGAAAATAATACAGAGCTCATATGTGACACCAGCGCGTGATGAGGCTTTGAATGCAGTGATACAGGAGGCAGGCCCATCCTTATTTGTTGTGATGATGCCATCACATCAGAGGCCCAACGCATGGCGTGCAACCCATTACACCCCCCTCCTCCACCGGCGTACAACGGCCTGTGCCTCCTATGCATCAGATTAAGTCAGACTTTGCTCAAAAGTCATGCATACTTCCAAGTTCGTTTGCAGGGTTGTTGCGTTTGCACATATTTTGTTCCAACATCCAAAAAAAGGGGGTTCGTGATGGAATGACGTGCGTACCATCAAAACACTCCTCCAGCATTAGGAGCCTATTGTCAAGCAGTAACCATCCACACCTAGCAGCTAAGACAGGGTCCCTTGCAAATCATCGTGACACTAAATGTAGTGGGTGTAAATCGTGCTGCTGTCATGAAAGGCTGCGGCGTGACAGGTCAGGCTGAAATGGAGTAAATATCTACAAACTGAAAGCATCCTTCCAGAGACGCAGAGTAGCCTCTGCATCTTGCACATTAAACCCATCTCATTGGTTTTTTTTAAATGGTAGAATCGGGCAACAATGCTGAGGAACACTGAGGATCACACCGACAGCTTTGCAGACTCGCCCCTTTTTCGACTTACCGGATTTGAAAAACGCCGCTATGTCTGCCGCGTCCTTCGCAGCCTCATCTAATCCCTCTCCTGCGCTCATGGCTGCGGTCGCTTTGGAGGAAAAAGCGATAGATATCCTCAGAGGAGGGGGGTTTATTGTTCTTCAAGCTGTCTATCAGCAAAAGCGGGTTCTGTGCAAGCAAATCCGGTCATATAATCTCTGCTCCTCTCATCAAGCGACAGACCTTCTCCTCCATTTTGGCCGAGAAGGGAAAATCCTGGCGACCGATCGGCGGCGCTCCAGAGCTTGGACGTGAGGCAGAGGAGGAGGAAGAGGGTGATAATGAGAGAAGGCGGAGGTAGAAGAGGAGGACAACTAAGGGAGGAGGGCTATTCCGATTCAAGGGGGTGGGTAAGGGTGGGATATCCTGGGATTCCGTTTCGGAGGGGGGTTTGGTGCAATGTGCGCCACCCAGTTTTTAAGTGTTCCTCCGGTTCCTCCACAGTCTCCAGCGTCGCTCACTGCGGTGCCGATGCGGGAAGCGTGGGTGTCAAGATCTTATATCTTAATGACACACAGATGTTGAGGCAGATGTCAAAACGACAGACATAGATAACCCATAACCCCGCATCCTTATTTTCTTCCATCGTGCTTAATAATTTATATTCATACTAAACGATCAAATTCTTTTTGGGAAAGCGAATTTCCATGAGAGACTAGGCAATAGAAGTCTCCAAACAGTTTGATATAGTAATGGCTAATCACGTTTTAGGGATAAAAGGGAGAAAAACGAAGGTGAACGAGAAGGGTGAGTTCATTCGCTCTTCATCTCGTAGCGATGAAGATGATGCTACAGCATGAGGTCATTTGCCCCACAAACCTAACCCAGTTCTCCCTGACGGCTGCAGTCAGGACAGAGCGCTGCTGCCACCTAGTGGTGCTTTTAGAAACTGCAGCAACGTGACGCTCATGGTTTTGTGTACAAGTTTAGAGAACATACAGTACGTGTAGTTTAAAACAAATTATATGTAGTTTGGAAAAGCGGGCTATAATAAAATTTCCAAAAATTTTAAATGATCAATAATAATAATTTTAATTATAATAGTAATAAAAATAATCTGCTTTTATCTGTTCATTAGTATGATACAGCTTTCCATAGATGAAAAAGTTTAATGCAGTGTCACACACAATTGTTGAGTTTCACTGGGGCTAGAAACTTGAAAACAGTCAGGAGTCAGGACAAACCTGCCCCCGTTGCCCCTCCTTTTCATGCCGCGTTACCATGGAAACTAGTAACAACAGGGATTTCTCGTGGAGAGTCAGGTCTTGTGCCAATCTTTGCTAAATATACGGCAAAATTATTGAGAAAAACACTCTTGCTCCTCCAGGTGGACGAAGATTGTAAATGTGGAGTTGTGTTATCAAGGAAGCCTTCCAGTGATGCCATGTCTCTTAGCTCTCGAATACCTAAAGTCAGCTACAGAAGCAGATCCACCCAGCCTTCTGTGTCTGTGGAGACACTCAAAGAGATACAGGTTTGATGCCAAAAGCTTAAACATTCTGTAGCCTGGTACTTTTTAAAAACCGCAATGTGTGTGTAGTATAATATGATTATTCATTAATGCTCATTTTTACATTTGTTATGTGATTTTGCGTGTGTAAGGTTAGCAGGATGGTAACTGCCATATTTGTCTTCTCAAATGCTTTACATGAAACACATGAGGAGGCCTTTTCTGATAAGCACATTTCCTGTTCTGTAGGCGTTAATACAGCAACATGGTGTGACAGATATAAACCTGAGGCTCATTTTGAGATTCCCGTACAAACTGGTTTGCATTATTTTTTATTCATTAGAAGGAGACAGCCAGCTGAGGTTCCTGTATGTTTTGCTTGCTCATGGTGTTACCTTAGGGTTCCAGTAGGCAGAGTCAAGCTCTTCCCCACTCACAAATACAGATGTGTGAATGAGAGAACTGCATGCTGGTATTCATTCTTTTGCTCTTCCCATTATCACCTTTTTATGGGCAAAACAATAGCATGACGCAGAGATGCAAACCTTTGAACTGAGCTCTGACAAGCTGGTGATTCCTGTTTTCTTTAACTTGTGTGATGTATTGTTTGATTTCTAAAACTAAATTTCACATTTTTATTTAGCTGACTGGTTAGCCAACATTTATTTCACCAGAACTTTGGCCAGAGAGCCAAGTAGTGTTTCTGTACCTGAACGGCAGTCCAGAATTATAGAATTACAATGTATTTGTAATTCTATAATTCTGGACCGATGTTCAGAATTACAGAATTACAGTGTATTTGTGGATGGCTCCGTAAGCTGTTCTCAGACAATAATTCATTAATTATAGAAGTGTACTTGAGTACATGCAGGGATTTTATGACACAATCACACTTGTTTCTAATACATTGTTACCCAAGCATGGCTAAACAATATAAGGTGGTTTCCGGGTTGAGTCTCAGCTCGAAAGTCTTCTCTGTGGAGTTTGCACGTACTTGCTGTGTACTCTGTCTTCTTCCCACAGTCCAAAACCCTCATGTCAGGGAAACCAGTGCTTGTATTTTCCCAGACTGACTATTTTCCATGACTGATGAGCATTAGTATCAGTGGTGGACTGACATCTTGTCTGGCGTGTCTGCAGGGATGTAGCTGGGATGGACAGTCTTTGTGCTTTTAATTGTTCCTAGAAAAGTCCCATTTATATTCTCATTTAGATTTTTTCAAAACCAATCCCTATTATTGCTGTACTTGTCCAAAACGTTTTGTTTGACTTCTCTGGATCGCTATCTTGGTTTCACAATGCTTCCTGCATGTTGCTGACTCAGACATTTCACTTCATGTTCTTAAATACTGAGATTATTTGAGATTTAAATTGTACACAGGTGAAAATAAGCTAATTGTGTCGCTTGTGAAAGTAAATATCACAACTAATTTGAATTACATTTCTTTAATATAAGGACATTCCTACATGTGCAGGCCTTTTCATTTTTAACCTGCACCAAGGAGCTTAAGTTCTTCACTTTTGTCTGTTTGTTAGCAGCTGATGTTAACTACTGGGGGAACTTTTGAGAATTTGTTTTTCTGAGAATGAGTTTTGGTTTTACTTAGATTTCGTTACATTTTGGGAGGCATCTGGGAGGAATTGTTAACACACATTTTTAAATAATTTTTACCACTGCAAAAAAGCACATAAATAATGTTTTAAAAGACGTAGAACTATTCTTTTTTGGAGTACATCACAATATGGGGGAAATTGAGCTGGTGGTTATATTTCAGTTTTATTTACAAACTAGATGAAAGTCTAAACAGCGTTAATTAGGATAAAAAAAAACACGCGCACACACACACACACACACACACACACACACACACACACACACACAGTCCAGTTAGATGCAGGTGGAAGGACTTAGTTAAGTCAAACCAGGGTGACAGGAAAAGCAAAACACATAAGAAAAACCCACAAAACAAATCAGGAAGTCATAGCTAAGCATGACAACACTAAATACCCTTAGACCATGACATAATCAGAATTTTATTTTTAAGAATGAATATTACAACACTAATAATGTGTCAAATTTTAGGTACACTTCTCATAAATCTTTAAGTGAATCTTTTTGTTTCCCAAAGCGCCTTGGATGCTTCTCTCGGTGCCTCAGGAGGTGAAAAACCACAAGCTACAGAGTTGTGACACTTTTCATTTCCATTTTAAAAATATGTTTGATTATTTTTTCAAACCTGGTAAAACAGTTTGAAACAATGGGGGGAAAAAACAAACAAAAGAAAAACATGCTAGTTTTCAAGGCGCCTTTTATCAGAATAATACACAAACAATACTAGAAAGCAGTGAAACTAATGAAAAATACAATAGTGTTTAACCTGACAGTAAATAATATACAACATTTTTTTTTAGTCTCTGGAACTTGCGCATACAGGTTGGTAAACTCTCTTCCACTTAGTTTTTTTTTCTATCCCCAAAAATATCAAACAGATGGCTTAATCTTTTTGTTCAGAGGAAATAACCCTTCTTCCATACTCTCCCACTGAGGTTCGCCTCTTGCAACGGAACAAATACAAAGCAACAGCAGCATGTTGTGTATCTCTGTTTTAGTTATATGCAAACGTTTCACTGATCTACTGCTATGGTCCACAAATAATCATACAAAGTGACAGTACTGAAGGCTCAAAAATCATGGTTAATTGTGAAATTAAGTCAAAGCACCATCCCTAAATTTCACAATGCTGAAACATTCCCAATATGGTGAAAAGCTATGCAAAGCACTTTATACAGATATGCATGAAATGATTGACACCTCTGTTAAGCGTCCCCCCGTAAAATGGGTGGAATGACTGGTTACAAACTGGTTTATTTTTTTTTAATCGTTCTTTTAAAAACAATTCACAAGCAAGGTCGGATTTTCATTGGTTAATATTTTGTGAATTATTTCCTGTACGTATACCGATAATACTTATTATTACTTATAATACATTATAATAATATATAAATGTTATTACTTATTATATTCATCCAATGAAACATATTAAGTAGTATTAATCAAATGAATGAATGAATAAAGTTACGTTAAGAAGTGGCCCACAGTAGAAAATTGAAATCTCGTACCAGAATCCTCTTGTTTCTCATGTGGAAACTACACCAATAGAATTAATCTGCGTTTCATTTTCAACTTACATCTTTGTATAGCTGCTCCGAGAAGCCCTTCTGTATCAGGTTTATTAGAGCACCTCGGGTGTTTTACAATGTGATGCCTGTATTTTGAGCTGCACTCCAGTAGATGGGGGTGTGATCCTTTTATTATCCACTCAGATTTGTTCAATCTCTGAGGGCTAGATGGTACAGACATTAAAAAAGCCCACTGAGTAAAAGAAATGATCATCAGTTGCTCATTAATCAAACTGAACTTGATCATTATCACAACAAATGCTCACATTTTGTGTGACCAGCTAGATAATTCAAAACCATAAAATGAAGGTTTAATTTTTATTCAGTCACTTAATGTAATCAGATCTTTTATTATAAGGCTTAGGACTGAAGCTTCTGCTTTTTTTAATCATGCATTTGTTCTGCCTATGAGATAGTACAGCGTTCACACAGACTGCAGCTGAAATATCACCTTCTTAATTACATTGAATTATTTCATTTTTGCTCAGGAGAATAATGTTGAATATTGTTTTTAAAAGTACTGCTATATGCTACAGTAGATACACTATTTCTGCCGTAAGTGGTCCAACGTAAAATAGACATCTGTTTGTTTCTGCCTGTGTTTTGAGTCTTCTAATACAGTTTAGAAACTGGGAGTAATGGTTGAAAACCTGGCATTTTCATCTGACGTAATTCTGTAATCAGTCCCCTGAAAGTTCTCTAAAGCTGCTTATGATATATTCAACAAAATATCTTTCAGCTATTTTCGTATTTGTGAAAAATGCGAACCTTTCCCTGCCTCAGTCTATGTATTCTCTTTCAGATCTTACCGCCTCCTCATCTATAATTTACAGTCAATCTCCTGTTTCATGGCAGCTCAAAAGCAGCTAGTTGAACACAGAAAAATCCGTCGTGATATTGTGAAAAATTGATGACAAAACCACGTTTTAATGCATAGCTGTGCAATCATTTCTTCAGTACAAACAGCTAGTCAGACGCTTGTTGAAGGAGCTGTACGACTCGTCTACTTGACTTCTCAGTAAATGCTAATGAGATGTAAGATTATTTTGTAAGATTTTTGTGTGTGTGTTTGTGTGTACTAATAATCTGTGCCATTACAAACTATAATAGTCTCACACAACACTTTGTGTGTTTGAGATTTTGACCCCACAATTTATCTCACTGACTAATTTGCAACTTGAGCACATTTTTCTTAAAGTAAAAGGTGTGTTTGCATATTTGTGGGTAAAGATGTCTAAGTGATCAATGCACCTTGACACACTTTTTGCAGTGTGTAAGCATGCTTTCTTTAGATCAACCTTGTGACCCCCAGAACCGAGAGGATCAGCAAGATGAACACTCTGTAGAGGGCTCTAACTTATTTAGAAAGGTTCCTGCTTGACACAGGAAGCTAATGGACATTATGCTGAGAATGTAACTTTGATATGTTTTTCTTTTCTAAAAATCAATTTATTCTTTTTTCAGCCACTATGTTGTAAAATGGAGTCAATAGGCTACATTTAAATGTTATCCTACTTTCATACGTTTCTATACGTTTGTGACCTTCAAACCCTTTTGATTTCTTCTGATGGCACACTGACAATCAATATGTATATTCACGGAGCTGTTGTTAGCCTGCAGGGTTCCAAGACTGAGAAACTGCTTTTCACAACTTTGCGTTCCAGCCCAGAGTATAACAAGACAGCTGTGTTTTGCTTCACAGCAGCATATCACACACCAGCAGCTTGATATCAACACATTGGCCATAGCGTGCATCATGGTTGTTTTATAAAAAGAAAAATAAAAGATAAAATAAGCTGTGATAGAATATGATGATGCATGATAGCTGGGGTTTGAACCTCCACTTAGTGATCAAACTTAAATTCAACATGAGCCACATAGACTTTAAGCTGTGCTCTGAGCTGCCAGCAGGATGTTGTCAAATGGAAACTAATGAAGTCATTGTTGTACATGAGTTTGCTTGGACATTTTATGGTATTTCTGCTTGTTAGGAAAGCGTACTTCAAACACACAGTACCTGGATCAGGAAAGCTGTCCAATGCTTGAGCAGGCTTGCATCAGCGGTATGAAACTTTATCCGGCTTTTATTTTTAAGCTAAATCTTGAAAAAGACTGAAAAGCCAAATAAGTTTAATCAGAACATGTTGTGCAGCAGAATGATAAAAGGACAGAGCAGCTGCCTGCTAAATGTCACCATTATATTTGTACCTATAGCTGCCTTAACAAGTTATTACTGTCATCTATTAACTTAGTTAGTTTAACTGTGATTACAATAGTAATCCGTACAATATAACAACTTTTAATTGTATGGAACCCTATTAACTTTGAGGGGGTGTCACATTTCCTGTAAAAAATCAATTTAACTTCACTATACTGATGAAGTGTATGTTTTATTATTTTGAATTCATTGCACTTTTAAAAGCTTTCTGCGTGAGATGGTACTGCTGTAAACATATCAGCAACTTTTTTAGGTCCCCCCATCCAATTGTTGTGATAGACTTGTAAGGTGAGAGCAGGACCTTGATAATTACCTTGCCGACAGGACGTCATCCAACACCACATTATCTGCTTAGCTGTACCCTTTTAGCAACAACGCTCTCATAATTTCTGGGCAGTAACCTTTCTCACATAGCAAATAAGAAGGCTGATTGTTCACATAGTGTAGCAAAGCCACTTGTTCTCTATCCTGTCTTCTTTGTTGAGAGCTGTAATTCTCTAATGTTGTGAACAGCAAAGCCAATTAAGAAGGTGGAATGGCTTGAAAAGAAGTGTCAGTCTGAAAGGCCGCCGGCAACTATGCTGCATTTTAAACCCGACTACCAAACCAAGGTAAGATGACCCAAGAGTTCTGATGTTACAGGCAACTTGGCTACTTGATTATCTACTTCAGTCAAATGTTATCTATCTTTAATTAGCATTTGCATTTTCTTTTATATGCCTGTTAGAAAGTTAGATCAACCACATGAAGGTTCCATTCATGTGTAAAACCTTGTCTTAAAATGCTTTAGCACTGTGCTGGTTCTCACATAGTGAGGTTTAATCTTCTGTTAGTCTCCGTTTTGCACATTGTGTTAGAGAAAAAAATGGCTGCACAATTACACATAACTGAATTTCTCCATAAGTAGATATGATATTGGACACCTTACCCCACATTTCTAGTGGCATAAAAAAATTTGTGGTCATCTGTATTTTGTTTCTACTCATTTGTTTAAGGAAAAACTTGTAGGATAGTTTTTGTATTAGTTTCACAGCATTTGCAATGTCATAATTTGTCATTTTTTAAGGACATTTACATGCTCTATGTGATTTAGTGACACAAACTCCCGTTTTCCGTATCTTTTAAACTTTTTTTTTAGCACTAGTTTCAATTTGCACATTTTCATTTAAGTGGAAAAGGACAATTGTATTACAAACTCAGTGATTTCCAAAGTGTGCCCCACCTTATGCATTCATTTTTCACCACTTATACATTTACATCTACTTATTATGTGCTTGACCAACACTACTCAATGTTTGTTTTTGTTCATTACCTACAGTATTTATTTTCTAGGCCATGATTTTTGCACAATATGTAACTTTAAACTAACTTATATAAAGTAAAGACACAAGACTTGCAATTTTTAAAATGTTACCTTAGGCTTTTTAAAATCAGCACATTGCCGAAACTGTGCATACATGTTCAAAATGATCCATCCAATACTCATATCTCCTTTATTGTAAATCATTTGATCATCATTAGAGGTTCTTAAATTTCCAAAGTATAAACTTGCTGAGGACAGTACATCTTAACGTGCAGTGACTGAATTTAGCTAACTACAAAGGGGCACTTGTTGACAAATGCATAGTGCAGAGATGAATTCTCTCTATTGATAAGATTTAATGAATCATTTGTACAAAAGTAAACGTTACTGAATGGTACAGATACCCGTCCAAGACCTAAGCATGCACTTTTAGCTGAGGAGAAATCAGTTCCAATAGCCTCAACCAAGTTTTCTGGTCAGATGGTTTTAGTGACAAGAGCTGTAAAAGGTTTGGCAATGAAACAAAACTGATGAATTCTTCAGAATGACCTCTGACCATCACCTATGTAAATTGTATAAAGTCGTTTGTTGCAAAAGAAAAGTGACCACTAGAAAAAAAAGGGGTCAGATTATCTGTGGAAAGGAGAAGCTAAAACTGAGAATTCAGCCATATGGAGAAATGTGTGAACTATTTCTAAAACCTGGCTCCATTCCAGGTAGGTACAAAGCTGACATGAAAAAAATCAAAGTTGAAAATATAAATAGATCAAAATTTGCCTAGTTAATTTCTCTAGTTAAAGAAGAACATTTTTTTGCTTAGAGTTTTTACAGTTGTTTTATTCTGGAAAAAGAACACTAAACTTATCAACTTTGTCATCAAGTCAAATATGTCATGTGTATGTATATTTACATGTGTCTGTTAGTACAAGAGTTCAGGATCGTACTGTATAAACTGAAGTGGCGTCTCTTTTATATTCAGCTCATTTTCTTCCTTTATCGGGCATCATGTTGTTCTTGTGCACTTCTCACTGATGTGTCCATTAAACATATAGCAGTATAGCTTCAGCTGACTGGGTGGTCACCACTGACAACTTGATAGGCCTTGGGGCTCTGAGGGTGAGCGTGCAAATGCAGATGAGAAAGTGATCACGGATTTGGAGAAGGTATAGGAGAGTTGAGTCGAGAGAAGCAAGGAGCCGTCATGTCGCGGCTGTTCAGAAAGCAGGTCTGGAGACAAATAGTTTCCAAAGTCATTCGGGTAAGAGAATTCATGCAGCTCTGCTGATGCTTTTGTCGTTACATCATTTAAAGATGCTCTTTAGTATTTATCTGAGAAAATCCATTTCAGGTCTTATGACAGACACAGGCTCTGATGGCATCGCTCCTTTTACAGATGAAAATGCAAAACTGCCAACTAGCTGATGTGTTGAATTTAAATTGGTATTGTTTCTGTTATCAAAATTTTGTTCGATTGATGTTGCTACTTTTATCAAAGAGGCCACACTGTTATTTTATTTCTTTTTGTTGTTATTATCTTTTTTTCCATACCAGGTCCAAAAGCAGCAGATTGTTTATTTCAGGGATTCCCAGTCTGACTGCAGCTCATCTCTGGACGGTGCTTTGTTTGCCTCTGAAAGGTTTTAGTGTTTAGTGGCTGCTGGTACATGGTCTGCATGTGCTGACTTCTGAGACTATGGCATGCAATTAGCTAAACATGGATGTGTGTTTGTCATTGTTGGCAGATGCTGTTGTTGTGTAGAGTGTTTATGTATTACATTCAGTGGTGGATTAGCCTGCTAATTTGTTTAATGTGCACTGTGGTGCATTGCCTCTGTATTGTTTGTATCTACTCCAAGGACTGAGGTAACTGTATGTACTTTTTAGAATAAAGGCAGAGAGAAGGTGTAGAAGGTCTGTGGAATGGTCTCCCAGCAACTGCTGGCTTAGCATGCTTTCTATAGTCAACCTATAATGTGTGTGTGTGTGTGTGTGTGTGTGTGTGTGTGTGTGTGTGTGTGTGTGTGTGTGTGATGTCTGTGTGTCTCCAGAGACGTAGACAGGACTATGATTAGTTGCTTCAGTTCTTCTATGTATGTATGTATGTATGCTATATATGTATTGAATCCAGATTAGGTCATCGTAACAAACTAATCACCACATCTGCATGGAGAAATATTTTCCATTCCATCTGTCCTGTTTACTTGCACATTAGATATAGTGGTCTGACTATTTGTGGCTAAATCCCTACTAGGATGTAGTGATTTTGTACCAGTTTGGATGTCTCACATGGCTCAAGCATGTACAGAAAGAACAAACACAAAAACACAATAAATGCATATATATTTTTGCCTTTCTTATCAGATTTTGCAAAGGTTAAAACCTCTCTGTCGGATAGAAAATTCCTTCAGATTGACGTCAATCAGATAAGCTGAGGTGTTTATGTAAAACATTGTTTATCCTAGGGGATGTTCAGTTGGTTAAACGAGGGGTGTCCAACTGTCCTACAAGTTGTACATGTATCTCTGTTCCAACACACCGGGCTTCCTATTAATGGTTCCAAAAGCCAATGAAGTGGTGCACATGTGTGTCATGTGTGTTAGAGCAGGAATAAATGGAAAACCTGCAGGGTTGTGGGCCTTCAGGACTGGAGCTGGACAGCCCTGGGTTAAATAGTGCGCAGCATAAATGCAGCAAAGGAAACACACTCTTTTACCCTGTTACATATTTTCAAGCATGTTGAATATAACCCATTTGTCATATGATTGCTAGTCTTCCAATTAGAGCACAAGGTCTGGGTATGTAAGTTGTACAGCTTGCTTTGCATGGCCATGTGAACACTGGATGGATATGAATCCTCTTTTCTCTCGCAAAAATCCTTCATAAACCATCCTTTAAAGCTGTATAAATTTACATCTTATGTAAAAATAGATGCAGTTGCACCTTTTAACTTTAGCTAGTTTTCACACATTGCTAAATTATGTGGTGTTTTCACCTAGCCACTCACACTGGCAGATAAATGGCTGCAGAGGTGTCATGAAAGGTCATTATCTGCAATTAGGGGCAGCTTGGGGTGTTTGTTTTTTTGTGCTGAGAGACACAGTCAGAATGGTGAAGGGATGAAGGTTAAACTCCAGGCCTTGCCATTGGCAGATAACCCGCTGTACTGTGTGAACTATGGCTGTTCCTTAGAAGTCTATTTTCATAAAGTGGAATTAAAAATAGTAGACTCAACTTTGCAATGTTATTTTTTTATTTTTTTTTTATTTATTTTTTTTGTGGTCATTTTCTGCCACTGCTCCTGGGAGGCAAATGAAGGTGTCTGAGAAATATTATCACAATCTTTAAGTTAATAATTGCATTGGTGTGTTGGAGGTGAAACCTATTTAGATTGATAAGAAATTACTTTTTAACCTGGTTGCAGTATACAAATTAACACATTAGTCAGGGTTTTGCCAGATCTCTATTTAAAGCTGCTAATGGGCTAATGTGTTGCTGCTCTCACTAAATGTTCACACTTAAAACAAGGGAATCGCCGGTATACTTCCAATCATACTGCCTTCACAAGGTCAACTCCCCCGGGTTTAGCTAACAAGAAGACTCTTAACCATTCTGTCTCATGCTGTACAATATCTACGATTTATTTTATTTATTTATGTAAAAGTCCAGTAGTATTTGCCTATTTTTCCTCTTTATTGCTCTATCTGGTCTTCAGTGCATGGTATTAACCATTTTTTTTGTAATAAAATAATTCTTATCACACTTTCTTTATTTTTTTTATCCCTATAATGTGCTTACATTTGCAAAATTAGGGAACAATTAGCCTGCATGAAACCATTTTTACAATGACTTGAATGTGTATTCATCACATAAGGAAGAGAAATAAAGTAAAATTAAACTTGATCCCTTATTAGTTTGTTTCTTGTGCAGAAGATTCTCATATTGTTAATAATTATCTAAAAATAAGTAGCATATTAACAAACTACTTCTCAAGTGTTGTACATTGGCATAACCAGTTTGTGTTGCTGTTGAAATGGTATTTTACAAGAAGCTCTGACCATAATAACATGTGTTACAGGCACTTAAGCGTTAGAGTGCCATGTACCTTAGAGCCCATGTTCTCTTGTTTTAATTCCAGAAACATTCAAACAAATAGGTGATTGGAGAATGGAAATACTCTTATCCCCCCCACACAAAGCAAAACCAGCTTTCATGGAACCGATTGGCCAACATTGTGTCTGTGTTACTAAGTAGCAAAAACTTGGCAACCAATGGCTTGTTGTAAACTTTAATATGTTGGTGGTTGATCCATTTGCCCCTTCATATTAGTTTGTGTGGTCGGGTACTGGAGGAGAACCATGGGAAAGAGGAAAAGGGGACATTAAGATACACTTGGAAACATCTGCTTGTACACATTTTGTGGACTACTGAGGATGTTTGCTGTGGAAATGGATTACTGTTTGTATGGTTTCTAAGTGTAGAGAGATTCTGTTATAAGATATGGAACTGTGGTGTTGTTTGATCATGTGATGGCTTCAATACAGAGTGTTCATTTTCTTCAAACATCTTCTAAGCTAGTATGTAAATGACGTATAAAATTTTGTTCTACACAGCTTAATGAACCTTTACGTTTGGTAAAACTGCTTTTTTGTATAGCAAAAGTTGAAAGAGGAGCGTGAGGGGAAGCGTGCTCAGCTGGATGGAAGACATGACTACATCCTTAGCATTGTGGCTTCATGTCTGGGCCTGGAGAAGGCTGATGTGGAAGATGCCATACTGGAGGGAAATCAGGTATTTCACACTCAAAGTTTCACACAGTTTTTTTTTCTGTTTAACATAGAATGGAAGAACTTGTCAAATTAAATGAAGTAGTCATGCCAAAATACTTGAATTACCTAAATACTTAATTGTTTTATAGTATTGTTTTAATTTTTAGCACATCTTCATGGAAAAGGCATATACTTTTATACAAGAATAATGTCAATACATCAGGTGAAAACATGCATTCATTCACTATCTGATGTTAATATATCTGCTTCAGTACAACATAGGAATATTCTTCCTTGCAAAGCATACTGAATTAACTGTTACTTTTCTCCTTCAATAATACCAACTGGTGTAGTGTTATACACTGTTAGAAAGCTTGATTGGTCATCCTTACAACAAGAAGTGGGCAACAATAAGGTGTGGGTCGTCAACCGCCCCCCCCCCCCTACCCACCCTCCCACCACCCAAAATGGGCCTGTGGGCTCATTCAGGAATTGCTGCTAGTCACAGATGTATGACTGACACCTAACTGGGACTTTATTGATTCACATACCATTGTGAAATCCTGGAGCCAATGGCAATTCCGTATTTCCAGAATACATATCCAGGATTATCAAAAATTACCTTCACAATTTGGGAATGGTGTGGATGGAAAAGCTTGTTGTGAGTCCAGACCTCAACCCAGTTTAACACTTCAGAAATCAGCTTGGATGTGTACTTGATGCTAGAGTGACCATCACAACATCATTGGCTGATTCGTGACAAATGCTGATTGAAGAATGGGATGGCGTCCCACAGCAGTGTGTGACCAAGCTGGTCACCAGCGTGAGGAGGAGGTGCTAAGCTGTTGTGGCTTCATATGGTTTTTCCACAAGCTACTGACTTCCCTGACACTGTAAGATGAATTACATGTAAAACCGGACAATATATGTTATTTTTTATTCTTATTGTTGGAAAGCGGGCTCATTTAACCCACTAAGCAACACAAAAGAAAAGTAAATACTAACAGGAAAATATTAGATGGACTTTGACATGTAAAATTTCACAAATGTGGGAAAAATAAAGGACTATCTAATGTAATTTATACCCATACATACAACTCTGTTGCCCACTTCACAGAAGCATGGTTGTTAAACTTTATTTCTAATTGTTAGGGTGATTAATCAGGCTTTATAGGATGTAAAATACAATTGGTGGTATTGAAGGGGAGATATGATCAACTCGTAAAACTAATGGCCCTACCGTCTCTTTTAAAGTAGGATGGATAACGTTTTTTCTTTTTTTACATATACATCAGACATACAAAATAAAAAAAATAAAAACGCCAGAAGTTTGCTCCATCTCTTTCAGATTGACCGAATGGAGCAATTCTTTGCAGCAAATGGTCTTCCACATCTCATGTTTTACTACCAGCATACTGAGCCACCTGAAGGAGGTAACATCTGTAACCGAGCACTCGCTTTAGAGCAAGAGTGAACAAAATGTCCAGATAATGGCAACTGCTGGTAAATTAAATAGAGGATTTGTTTTGGTGATAATAAGGATTCTAATTGAGTTGTAGCTCAAAGAGAACTAATTAATGTCAAGATCTCCGTACGAAGTCAGAAAATTGGTTTTCATGATTTTTTTTTACTTTGTTCCTGTCTAAATCATATTTCCAGGAAATGCAGCAGTTTCATCCTCAGCTGCTGCTGTCCATGCTTCTCAGCAGCCTGGTCAAAGAAATAAGGCTGAAGTGTTTGTGACGGACGGGCGGGATGTGGCATTGACCGGAGTGTGTGTCTTCTTCACTAGAGCCAACACACTGAAAGCAATAACGTCTGAGAACATACACAGAGTAAGTCACACATTTTGATTGGCTATTCATTTAAAATAAATAACCAATCAAAGCTTGTTTGTTTTTTTTTGTGACAATAAATCCTGGATGACACTTTGGTTATTTGTCATTTGCTGTCAACGATTATTGATGAAGTGCACTGTAGATTTTTTAAAAATTAAACTCTTTGAAACTTTTACTGGAAGACAATGTGCAAGCCTCACAACTAGGCAGGAAAAAGTGGCGATAATTGTAATGACTTTATGTTTTTGTAAAGTGTATCACAGTGATTTTCTATTTGTGGAATAAATAGGGTCCATGAAAGTTTCACTTTATCTCAGGATGAAAGAAAACAATGGAGGGAGGTGGTGATAGTGGTGTTGGGGGGGCTGGGGGAAGTCATCAATAGCACTGTGATATCACAGGCTATTCTGGCCATTGATCATAGCTAGTCACCTGCTGTCTGCAAGGAAGTAAATCACTCTGACTGATAACAGACCATGTTTCCAACCAGACAAACAGCGAGGGGGGGAAATGTGTGTGCGTTTTTTCTTCTGTATGTGTGTTTGTGTGTATTTGGGACAAAGAAAGAAAATGCACTTTTGTCTTCATCCTTATAAAGGTGACTTGAATTAAATTCAGAATAAAAGAAAACAGTCATAGTTTGATTAAATTAAAAATGAAAACATATCAATTACTTGTGACCAGGTTCAGTGCTGAATGTATCCATTCCCGTATTTATTTTAAACAGACTGACATTTCTTTTTCTTTCAGGATGTGAATTTCAACATGTTGGATACAACCAAAGTGGGTCTTTTAAAAAGTGTGGAACAGCTGCTTTCTGAGATTTTTATACCCACACTAAGGAAGATGAACCATGGCTGGGGAGAGCTGGCCAGTCCCCAGGCCCAGGCTGTCAAACAGGACTTCATATCTTCACTTGAAAGTTTTGTGTCTGTTCTGACTGGAGCACAGGACAGCCTGCAAGAAAGGGTAGGAGACAGAAACCACTGGATGAATAGCTCACAGCAGTACACCAACACCTGAGTTAGATGTTTGTTGTCAAATCACACCCTTTCCATAAGTCATTGTATATTCAACACACAGAACAATACAGCTAAGATAAAAAAAAAAATATAGCTACATAAAGGTGCAAAAACTGTAAAACACACTAGCGGATTGCTTCTGTCAATGTATCAAGTGTTTAATTAAAAAACACAACTACCTGTTTTGACAGTAGCCTTTACAGTTTGTGTCTTACAGCATTAATATGTGTAAAAAAAGAATATAAACGGCAACACAGATTTACATCCACAGACAAATAAATCCCAGACACAATAGAAAAAAAAATCTGTTACGGCTTACTTTCAGGTTACTTTGAAAGAGTGTGATGCATTTGACTTGCGGGTGTTGAAAGGCCCAGCAGACTACACAGCAGCAGCCAACAGCACCGAAACCACAGAAAAGATAGAAGCTTGCATGAAAGTCTGGATCAAACAGATAGAACGGGTAAGAGGGCATTCTCAAGCATATCACCTTTTTTTTTTTATTTATGCTTAAGCTTGCTGTAATCTTGTAAGCCTTTTATGTGGTGCAGAGCCGCTTACAACCAGCATTTGAAAGAGAATTTATTCTCACCTCTACATTTGGCCTTTGAAGCTGAACAGGTCAAGTGTAAGACAAAAATGTGACTTGATATGTGATAAAAGAAATCCTAAAACCTGCACCCATGTCTGTAAAAGAAAGAAAAACTGTCTGGAAGGTATGCAAATCCAAGTCAGATTGTGCAGATATTATGAAGCAGCCCATCATATAATACAATTATGTCCTATACAAAATAGCAAATAAAATAATAACTTTGTTTCTTTCTGTATGTATTAATAAGTATTATATGCCATAAAACATAATACTAAAAGAAAATCTAACAAAAGTTACTGCTCTTCAGGTTCTCGCTGAGAGCGAGCAGCTTAGAAAGGAAGCTGATGACCTCGGCCCTCGGGCTGAGCTAGACCACTGGAAAAAACGGATGTCTCGCTTTAACTACCTTCTGGACCAGCTGAAAAGTCCAGATGTCAGGGCTGTCCTCGGCGTGCTCTTGATGGCCAAATCTAAGCTCATTAAGGTTGAGATTGCACTGTTTTTCCCTTTGAAAAATATCTCCTGCAAAATGTTTTTATTAAATGCAATAAGACTGTGTTTGTTTTAGTCATGGCGGGAATTAGACACCAGGATTACTGATGCGGCCAATGAGGCCAAAGACAATGTCAAGTACCTCTACAGTCTGGAGAAGTTTTGTGATCCTCTATACAACAGTGACCCTGTAAGGAAAAGAAAAGAAGAATAGCAAGAGATCAAATGTACTGTATTCGTGTTGAACTGTTCCCCAAGTATCTGCAAACAATGTGCTGTGTTTCAGGTCTCGATGGTGAATGCAATCCCAGGGTTGATCAACGCCATCAGGATGATTCATAGTATATCTCGATACTACAACACCTCAGAAAAAATAACGTCACTTTTTGTCAAGGTACTGCAGTCATAGGTGCTATTTTACAATGTTTGTAGAATAGATTGAATTATAATGTACAATGGTGTTAAAAAACTGTTTACTTATTCTTTTCATTCTCGTCAGATAATATATATATTTATTCATTTATTTCTTATACCGCTTAGACTGAATTTAGATTTGCAAGGGGCCGATGCCTATTGCAGCAATTAGCAGCCAGGCAGCAGGATACACATTGGACAGGTGGTCAGTCTATCGCAGCGTCAAGACACAGAGAAGCAATTGATGTGAGCCGCGTGTCTATTAATGGTGGGGAGACATATATAGGGAGAACAGGCATACTCCTCGACCATGAGATATAGTTTTCCATGTGGTTGTTGAGGAAATGTGAAGTGTTGCATCAGCTGAGGTTGAATAACCATCCAGTAAATTACAGTAATTATCCAATAGGAGGCTCAAAACTATTTGCATAGTTAAATACAGACTTGTTAAAAATTATGATAACAAGAATATGTGCATTAAGTTCTCTTAAGCTTGATTGTAGAAATGATTTGAAATAGTATGAATATAGAATAGATGTCAATTTTTAACTCACCAAACCACTTTGTGTGTTCAGGTGACAAACCAGATGATCACTGCTTGCAAAGCATATATCACAAATAATGGCTCGGATTCAATATGGAACCAGCCTCAGCAAGTTGTTGCTGACAAAATCAAAGCTGCTATCCATCTAAATCAGGTACAGGATGCTTTTTGGAAAAAAAAATATGACCATGATAATGTAGTTTTTTTTTGCCTTTTTTCTTTTCTTAGTTGTTCACATTTCTTATGATTTCTTCTTAGTAAAGTGAATCTGTACTCAGTTATATTTGAATATGTATAATAGTGACCTTGGTATAATTGAAAGTTGCATGTCAACTAGCCTTGTGGTGTTTTTTTAGCTGCATAAAAATGACTTCATTTGTTGAATCATCCAGGAGTACCAACGGTGTTTCCATAAGACTAAAGAGAAGCTGGAACAAAATCCCTCAGAGAGACAGTTTGACTTCAGTGAGATGTACATTTTTGGGAAGTTTGACACATTCCAGCAGCGTCTCTGTAAGATCCTGGAAATGTTCAGCACCATTTCCACATACTCTGCACTTCAGGACTCTAAGATTGAAGGACTGGAAACCATGGCCACCAAGTTCCAGGTGAGTCTTTTATTACATTTTATTGCATCTCTTTCAGTGATGAACTGAAAGAGATGCATTAGAGCATTTCTATTGTAACAAAAACATTTTAATAGACTATCAATACAAAGTTTCAACATCAAACAAAGGAATATTTTTCAAATATTCTGGACTGTAACTACCTTTATACATACATATGAGAAAGGTTGACGTAATGTAGTGAAATAAAAGTACACAAAATTTTTTGGAGAATATGAAGATACAGAGAAAATGGGGCATTACCTTATCTCAATAATAGTAGCTTTGACTACTACTACCACCACTACTTTTAGTATTGCCTGTTTTGAAAGATTTATACTGATGACTCCAAAAAATATTTTAATAAAGAGTTATATCTTTAGATCTAATCTAAACCAGATTAATCCATGGCTGCATGTCTATGTACAGTTTTTAGAGTATGCTCAGAAAGTGTGTTTAGTATTTTACTTCCTGCTGGAATTCACTCTCACTCTTGTTGATGCTCATTGAGACCCTTATAGCATATCCTTTGTGGTGAGCCATTGTGATACCTGGCTCAACAAATCCAGTGTTGTGATAGCGACCCCATCTGGGCTTTGGAACTGAAACGGCAGGAGATTTAGTTCAGACCTGATCACAGGCTTTGTTCAGCCTCTTTTCTGGAATATCCCCATAAGCCAAGAAAATTGGAAACAAATAAATAAAAGGCAAATCAAAATATTATACTGCTACTTCCAATATATATTTCCCAAAAATATCTAGAATGAATTTTAGTGAGTTTCATTAATGAATTTAATAATGTGCTGTGCTCCTTAGTGCATGCTGTACAATATAAGACAATATAGGATCGGAAGAGAGATCTTGTGCATCTTTTTTTTTTTTCAAACATACGTTGCTTTTCTTGCTTTTAGCTTGTGTAAAACAGCCAAAGGCAGCACATGTCAGCAATTGTTTGGTTAAACAGAACAATAATGCCAACTTGTGATGAAAGTTGGGACTTCCTTTTAATTGAGATTGCACTGCTTTTGGTGATGAAATAATTTTTGGATTTCACTTATATTTTGTGTCACATTGTGTGTAATTAGTGTGTATCCTCTGCCTTTTAGCATAGTATGTATTGATATGAAGCATCTGTTTGTTTCTGCTTTCTTGGATGCACAGACTGCAGAAATGCAGGCAAAATGGGAGGTAATGTTACTCCACAGTCTTCAGAATTTAGCAATGCATGACTCTTCTATATTTCTATAGTTGACAGTGTGCTGTGGTTAATGTGATGTTCATGAAATATACTACAATGTGCTTTAATGGTAATACTAACTGCATGCATCATGAACAGAGTAGCAACGTTGAATTATTTTGAACATATCACTTGCTATTTTGTTTTCTTTTGTTTTTCTTCATATTAGGTGCACTGCCATTAATTTACATATAGACATATAGAACTAATCTTGAAATGCCCATGCTAGTGCTAACAATAATCTTTCACATGCCATTAGCTCCATTAAAAACTACATTTGCAGGTTTTTGCTGAGGTCTCCGTGAAATGTAGAACCTTTAGAAAAGAAGGAATAAAAGCATCTTTCAAAGCTGTGCATCAAATATATATTCAGTACTGTTTGTGTTATCTAAGATCTAGTATGATGTTATACAGAGACGTTGAATGATTATCTCGGGTATATTAAGCAGTTATCAAAGTTGATAACCAAGACCACAAAGAGATTAGGTTTCAGAGTTTTTCAAACCAGTTGAATGTTGGGAATATTGCAGCCCCTAACTGTACTAAGTTAACACACAATTAGAAGTTACATAAAGTACACTAATTTCTCAGAGGAGCTTAAGTTTAATTTGCTTTCACTTGCAAACATTTACTATTACAAATTCAGAGTGTTTACAAATTAGAGTGATTTTGTGTACGTGCAATGGCTGCTTTGATTTTGATTAATCCTGCGTGTTATTTTTATTGTGCTGGTGTTTTAAATAGATGAAAACTCAGCAATTACAGTTTTCCGGGTCTTCCAGTTTTCCTAAAGCAACTTCATTATTCCTTTCATGGTTCAAGTAACCAAACAAGGCTGGATTAAAATAGACTACAGAGCTATCCTTTCAAAAAGAAAGGGACCGTCAGTTAAGCAGGATATTTATGATTAATGGTAATCTGTTAGATATGTTGTCACCTTTATATTTTCCTTTTTAATCCCTAATTAGCTCCCACACTAAGGTGATATGTTGTAGCCTAAGATGTCATCCTAACTTTAAGATAATTTAAATTGAGTTTGCAGAGTAACTTGAGTGTGACAGTTGTCCGCTCAGTTGTTCAGCTGCAGAGGAATGGAAGGTCCAAATACTTTTTTTTTTTTTTTTTTAGAAAAAATAACGTGTGTTTTTATTTAAATGTTTGTGCATTTGATAGACAATAGTGCTGAACATGAAGACAAAGCACTACAGTTTCTTGGACCACAGAAGAACTGACTTTGATGTTGACTATGAGGATTTTTGCAAAAGCACCTCAGAGCTCCATGTAAGTTGCAGACAAAACACAATAATTATATTGTACATAAAAGGGGGAGTTTGGCAGTAGGTTCATGCCAAACTAATTCCAGTGAGTGACCCAGAAGACTTTTTTATTTTTATTTTATATTTTATGTATAGTATAGACTGCATGTAGAGTGAGTACTATTGAGATGTCATGCATATAAAATATTATTGAGCAGAGCAAAAGATGCATATTACATTTGTCCAAATACAAATACAAAAAACATTTCTTTCCATCTGAGATTAATTCATATTTTGAACATTTTGATTTGCATTCGGGAAATGACAAGTGTAAAGAATGAAGTTTCGTCCTGTAATATGTACTGAAAAGGTTAAACGGACTGCTTGTCATAATTGTAAAGGGGCGTAGAAATTAAGAGTAAAGTTGAGGATGTGCTAGTCTTTACTGGATGTACTGGTCTACATGTTTCCTTTTTCAATGTTCATTGTTTATGAAGCTTTATTTTACTGTTGCTTTTCCAAAAATTACAGCTGTTTGGTATATGTGTTTAATAGAATCAGCTGAAGAGATTTATGGATAGCACCTTTGAGAAGATCCAAAATACTGAAAGAGCTTTAAATGTGCTGAAGAAATTTGAAAGGTAACACAAAAAATGCACTTGCTTTTTTCGGTTTCTCACTCAGAGATAGCATTCATTGTCTGAAATGAAATATTCACAATAAGTAACTACATTATCCATCCTTGTATTCAGATTTTGAAAATAGCTCCAAATCAAAACACTGAATTAAAAGAAACAGCAGAGGTGTAGAACACTCTATCTAGTTTTGTTTGGTTTTTTTTTTAATTCATGTGGTTACGATAAACATATTTGACCTAAATATTACATAATAGCGTAATAGCACATTGTAACTAA
>JBAMHX010000007.1:20005590-20016319 GCA_037177515.1 Pseudomugil tenellus | reverse complement strand
AAATGTCATTTTCACCTGCTTTTTAAAAATTTCTTATTCTACAAATAATATTCAAAATATAACTACATCATCCTGGTATTCAAATGTTTTTAAAATGAGTTCCTAATCAAATAAAGAAATAGCAATTTTAGCTTAGCAAGTAAATCTGCCAGAAAACTTGATGCTCAAGTGAAATAAGAAGTTCTCATCTTGTGAATGAAACACTGATTAAATTCAAATTGCTCTTTTGGACAGTTTGGGCATCCCTGATCTTGATATTGATGAGAAGTATCAGTGCATTCTACAGAATTATGGTCGGGACATTGAAATGGTTTCCCGCATATACATGAAGCAGAAGGCAGAACCCCCAACTGGCAGGGATATGCCCCCAGTGGCAGGCCGGATCATGTGGTCACGGCAACTGTACAAACGAATCCAGGGCCCAATGGAGCTCTTTCAGCAGGTTATACCTCAGACTTTTTCTAATTCTACTGGGAACATGTTTTGTTTTTACTGACTTACAGGAATATTGTTTTCCCTTTAAGTTATAAGGTGCTTTTATTTATCTTTGTGTAGCATCCAGGTGTTCTTTCCACACCAGAAGCTAAGAGGATTATTAAGAACTTTAACAGGGTTGCGAGGGTCCTGTTGGAGTATGAGATGGTCCACCATCACAACTGGATGACAAAGGTGAAGGAAAGCAAATATAGACTCTTATGATAAAAATCTATAAATTAAATGTAATATTTAGCGTGACCAATTCTCTACCTACCTATTTTTTTGTGTTTCTATTTTTTATTTTAATTTTCAAGTCTCCATTTTTTTCTCCCCAATTTTTAATCTTTTAGATGAAACTTACTAAACACATTAATTGTAATCATGCTGTGTCCTGTACAGATGGAGAACGCCAGGGTCGGCCTGCAAGCCTCTCTTCTAGTACGGTCTCAAAAGACGGGGGAGCTTATTGTGAACTTTGACCCAGAGATTCTAACACAGATAAGGGAGACAAATTGCATGACACGAATGAATTTGGAAATCCCTCCCTTTGCTGCTCTGCTGCAGCAGAAACAAGATACTCTCAAAAGGAACCACAACAAATTACAGGTCAGTGTAAAAAAAGAAAGACATAAAAACAGCTACAAGCACCCTGACGTATAAACAACTTGTAGTTTTAAAGGATTTTCGAAAAGGGACCACAGCATAAATTTGCAATTTTCCCCTGGGATAAATAATGTGGATGTTCTTAGCACTGTATCTGTTCTGTTTAACCCTTGCTAAATATCTCTACAAGTAACATCCCAGGTTGGCACATTACAAACATGGGGCTGATAAAGACATAAAGGCTAAGATAGATAATACATGAGATAATACATTTAACATATTGACATCTGTCCTGTTTTACAGCTCATGCTGAGTGAGAACATTAGAGTACGAGCCAAGATTCAGACTGTCTTTGAACAGCTGGCCATGCCGCATGTTGCTAAGGTAAGACCTGATATAAACTTCACTGAAGAGTCGTAATAAATCTAAATAACACTGTAACAAACCATACAGTATATGTGATTAAAAGAAATATTAAGAAAAACGTATTACCTAATCTAAAAAAGAATTTGAAACAGATGTATTAACTTTAATATATATTGTAATTAATGGGTCATAATGTCATGTTTTATATTTCACTGCATTTCATGCTCTACTATATACATTTCACAGGTATAATTAATTTGCATTTACAGGTGTTAATTACAGCCTTGTGTTTCAAAGCTAGAACAACTAAAACAGCATATCTTCTAGTTTAGCAAAGGCTTTATGACTTAGCTGAGTTTATAGGACTTTAGATTAATTATAGCATATTAGCATATTAGTTGTAATGTACCTAAAAAGTAAAAGAAAAAGTCTGAACTGGCACCAGTGACAGCTACAACATGAGCTGCAGGTAAGATTCCTATCCACATTCTGGACTAGCTCCACGTTTAAGCTGCTGTCGATGGTTTGTTTGCTAACATTTAAATAAGCTCATGACAACAGAGGAAAATGGAATAAACTACATTTTCTCACAGGCTAGCAATACCATTATGTTGCCCCAGTGCAAACTAAATATTGAAAAAATATATTACTGTCAACAATATATGTTTAATGTTTCTACAGGGGGAAAAAAAGGTCAACAACAACTAAAAGCAGTCTACACTGTAAAATCTAACGAGTAGGTTTTATTTAAAAAAATATGCAAACCAGTTTCTTCAAAAACTTTTAAACTTCCATCCATCCATTTTCCACTGCTTATTCCCAAACGGGGTTGTGGGGGGGGGCTGGAGCCAATCCCAGCAGCCATCGGGCGAGAGGCGGGGTACACCCTGGACAGGTCGTCAGTCTATCACAGGGCCACACACATAAACGAACAACCACACACACACAGACTCACACCTAAGGTCAATTTAGAGTCCCCAATCAGCCTATCCCCAAGGTGGATGTTTTTGGACTGTGGGAGGAAGCCGGAGTACCCAGAGAGAACCCACGCTAACACGGGGAGAACATACAAACTCCACACAGATAGGCCACCGCCCGAGCCAGGGATCAAACCGGCAACTTGCTTGCTGTGAGGCTACAGCGCTAACCACCTCCCTACCGTGCAGCCCTTTTAAACTTTTAAACTTGAGTGACTAAATACAGTTTACTGGTGTGAAGTATAGGAAGCTGTAAAAGGGAACTTAATGGGATAAATTCCACATAATTTAGAAAAAAAACCCTGTTTTATTTCTTTTAAACACAGATATGACTAGTGACTTGAGAGTAGAATGAAATGAATGAAAAATACTTTATTTATCCCTTTTCGGGGAAATTCAAATTTCACAATAAAGATGATATTTCCAAAGTAACTAAAATATCCTTCATTTTCATCATTATTAGGGGTAGATGTTGTAGAACCCTCAAAGACAGGGAAACCATCAGCAATCATTTGAAAGACCAAGCACAAGTCCATAGTCTGTGTTAAGAATCTTTATTTATATAGATTTTTCTTTGGCCACAATTTCTTACCCAGGACAACTCAGGCAGTACCATACAGCAAGGCTTCACAGACTTCTCTTGCCTCTTTCCTCTGTCCCTCCTGCCTCCAATTACACAGACTTTATATCACCTAAGACTAAACCATTTTACCATATAGGGTACCTTATAACATTAATTACATAAATTATCTACAAATTGGTTTTTCTAGAAATTTACATGAATACATACATTGTGACAAACTAATCCAAAGACATAACAAAATGTATAACATCTAATGAAAATAACCTAATCAAGAAGCCATTCATTCCTCACCCCTCTACTGCTTCCTTGGTTCAGCTCAACCAGGTAATCAAACAATTTGCAGCAGCTTGGGTCCGTAGGCTGTCCCCATATGTGCACTCCATGGAGGCCACGCCCAGCAAGACTTAACAAGAAAACAGGACAAGACCGATGAATTCAACTACTCATCAACAATGGTCCAGCAATGGAAACAAAAAAAAAATACATTGGAAATAATAAATAATACACAGGAAACAAACCGAGAAACAGTTGAAACTAAGGAAATAAACAACAAGGAAAAACAACAAAATAAAACAGGAAACAAACAAAAAAAAACAGAACATAGCAGGTCTGAAATCATGACACATTCATCATATCAGTGATGAACCAGATAAGTTTGAATGGTTGGAAAATGGACATGACAATAAAGGTAATTTCTTATTTAACTTTCACTGAAATAATCAGATTTCAGCTATTTGAATTACTGATCAACCAAATGAATTACATTTAAAGAAAGTACTTTAAAATTACAGGATAATTTGAATTTTCACCAAGTTTCACAGTAAAGGGCAAAGTTGCATGCATCTCTGTACTGTAATTGAAATAAACTTAAGGAGTCTGTTCCTTTTCCCAAAGCATTAATAACCTCCATCATCTCCTTACAGACGCTGTCCAACTAATTGCTGAGTTTAATTCAGTTAGCTGCAATATCTTGTACTTTTGTGACTCCTAAGAGAGTAAGAAAGCTCACAGTAAGAGCTCATGAACAGTGACACTTTTGCTCTTGCAGCTAAGTATGGGGATTGAATGACAACGGAAAAGGATGTCTGACAAGCTATTAGCAGGCTGTAAAAGCAGCAAGAGCAAAGTACTTTACCTCTATTATCTCTAGAAATGATCCAAGTCCTAAAGAGCTCTTTCAAACTTTTGACACTGTTCTCGCTTCAGTTACTGACACCAGTGAGGATTTCTGCAACTTTTTGTCATCTAAAAAGGATCATATTCAGTTAGATTTTCAGTTGCCCCCTCAATGTAGCCCCATCGGGTCTCTTGTTCTACTTATTTTAAATATTTTTTAGTTAGTTTATTTTACCCAAATAAATTACACAATCACTCACAAAGAATCCACCAATTGCCTAATAAGTGTAATCCTGTTTTAAACACTGCTTTTTTTAAGACACCAATAATAGCTTGGAAGAAAATTCTGATTAGATTTGACAAATTTGATCAAAACAGAGAATAATCTAAGTAGAAAATGGTTGTAAATGTCAGTGATGACTTTAAACATGCTTTTCTGACTGATTTGTAACACAACCGTGAGGACAGCACGGTACAGTGGATATCATCATATCATGTAATTTACATAACAGGTGGATGAAGCTATACGGCCAGGTTTGATCTCCCTCAGCTGGACATCTCTGAACATAGACCAGTACCTCAGCTGCATCGAAAAAGCACTGGGTAAGCAAAAAGATCAACCCAGATTGATGCCTCATATGCTGACACATAAAACACCCTGCAAGTTAGCACCGGCAGCATGTAGTGAAAGTTGCATTCATATATTTATCATGCACTCACAGGCATACCTCACATACATTCTGTTGCTCTCTGCATTTAACATTTGAATTCTCATTTTCTTAATCGCCTCCGTTTCACCAATCCTTCCTCAATATTCCCTGTGTTTCTCCCCTTTAAATCCCTCAATTTTTTGGCTGTGTTTCTCCCCGGGTCCCCTTTGTTCTGTGTCTGCAGTCGACCTGGAGCTATTGATGGACAGAGTGAGTGACTTGGTGGAGTTCAGGATAGATGCAGTACTGCGGGAAATGAGTGTATCCACATTGTGCATTCTCCCAGAGGATGAACCAATTACCTGTGAGGATTTTGTTCAAACCACCAGGGTAAAGGAATATTTTCTATTTCTATTTCAAATAAGAGAGCACAATCATTCTATAGTTCTAGTTTTACCCAAGGACATATTCTTGAATATTAGCTCATACTTTATGGAAGAAAGGCATGAATGAGTAATTCCACAGTACTTGTCCTTCTATATTTATATATTTGTGTAGGAGCTGTGCATAAAACAAGCCCAGTGTCTAAATATTAAGAGTGCACTTGTAGAGGAGGCTGCAAATGAACTGATCAACATGCTGATGGAGTTTGACCACGGCCAGAAAAAGGAGGACGAAAAGGAGAAAGTTGAGGATGAAAGTTGCACTGAGACCAAGACCATAGATCCCCTTTACAGTGAAGGTACTTTGTTTTCTCTTAAAGGACAAATAGAGTAGGATCATTTGAAATAAATAGACTTTGTCAGTGACTTTTTGAAGACCTGTGCTGTAGGATTATACTTGTAACATTTTCAGTTAAAATCCACTTATAAGAATACTGATGAGCACATTTATTGTCTATGACAGATCTTGAGTAAATGTTGCTGAAGCCTTTGATGTTTACGGTTAATTTGTTGTCTCCTAAGGTGAAGATGAGCACTACTCAGAAAGTCGTCTCTTCTCAAGAAATACATTGCTCCCTCCTGCTAGTGTTGGCCCTTCCTCCCCGTTGGTGAGAAGAAAGAAGAAGAGGGATCTGATGAAAGTGATGGAGGAAGAAGCCCAGGAGCTGCTTTCCTACTTCAATCACCGTAATGTGGATGCCTTACTCAGGATGACCCGCAACACCCTGGAGATGCTACGCAAGCGCATACACACATCCTCAGTCATGCATTTTTTGGGTAGGTCTTAGATAGCTATGTTCATACCTTTTAAACTGAAACACAGAAACATTAACAAATGTTTAATAAAAGCCGCAAAATGCTTCAAGAAAATATTTGGGAGCACACATCATAAACACTGTAATAGTAATACAGCAGACTTGTTTTAAATCTTGATTTATACCACAGCCAGGCATTTCCATAAATAAAGATGTCTCTTAGTTACTTTTACCATTATAATGTCGTTGATGCAACATTTAGCTAAAACCACCGGAGGCGTTTTGTTGCCTTTAATTTCTATATTCAGATGGTTTAGCTAAATGTTGCATCGACGACATTACAGTGAAAAGGCATTGCCTTGTTATTGCTCCAAATAGGATGATGACAGATTCCTTACACTTCACGCTAACCTTTACATGCTCCGTCTCAATGAAAACCAGAAAACAGAAGTAGAACAACAAAACCGGAATTGGAATATTTTGCTAATATATTTTAAATAAAGGTTAAAATAAACATAAAATAATTATGTAAAATACTCTGATGTAACAATATTACTGTTCTAGCCTTTTAGAACATAAAACAGACATAAAATTATTTATTAAAGAAAATATTGCCATAAGGGGAAGACAACCATAGCAAAACCATGTAAGCACAAACGCTATCAGCAGTTTGGAGTACCATCGATAGTCTTTAGCAAAGTTTTCTTTTGGCTGTTCCATCCTGAGTTAACAAAATGCCAATTTTTTAAATGACATCATATTGTGATGCATCACGGTTTTGTCATTCTCTCGTTGTAGGTGAGAACGATCCAGCCAGCCATGGAAAAAGTAGTGGTCAGCGGGCAATTTTCAGGGTCAATGTGACCCTTGCCATACCTAACATTGCAATGGCTCCAGCGTTGGAGGAGGTCCAACTGGCTCTAAACCGGATTGTTGAGTGCGTGGTCAGTGTCAGCAAAGGAGTCAGCCAGTGGAGCAAAGAAAGAATCTCCAAGGTGTGCTAGACATATTAAAGTCAAAATATTCTGGGACAAAATAACTTTGCTTTTAATATTGCTAATTATTGCCTTCCAAACAACCCTGTAAAGTATTTTTTCTCATTTCATTGTTTCTAGAAAAATATGCATGAAAGACGGATGGCAGCTCTGAAACAAGACAGTTCTGAGAGTGAATCAGAGGATGGAGCAACAACTCACAGGAGCCTGGCTGGTATGGAATAACACAACACAGCATTTATTCATATAATCTGCTTTGTAATCCAATTTCCAGCATTCAGTTATATCTCTGATTTTGCTCAGTACTCCAAAACCATACAGAGTTTGGAAGGACAATATTTAAAAGTTTTGTAATGACAGATTTGCCCTTTTAGTTAAATTTCCAAAAATTATTACACGGAATATTAACTACTTTGTGATAAGCACATTTTTAATTGAAAAGAGTCCAATGTAGCCAACAAGCGTCGAATCTTAGCAAACATTTCTAAAAAACTCTGTGAATAACACACAGGAACTGATATTATGTTTCCCAAACTTTTCTTCTCAGATGGCAGTATCTCAGATATTTCAGCATCTGTGATCCAAGCCATTCCGTTCCAAAGCAGAAATTACTTCAAGAGTGTGTCTGAGAACAAGGAGATTGTCAAGTTGGTTTCTGTTCTCAGCACTTCTATCACCTCCACCAAAAGGGTAAATGAGTATAATGTGTACTAAACTAATACAATAATATTCAAGTAAGATGCTAATGAGACATTTTTTTATGTCGCTATCTGATTTTAATGTTAGCTTTTCAGTGCTGGTGATACCTTACAGCACATATCTGTGGTTCTATGTTATTCTGCAGGAAGTGGTTACTGCTTTAGAGCGTTTCAATCATTACCATCACATCTGGAGAAAGGACCGCGAAGACACAATGCAGAAGTATGTTGAGACAAATGACTCATTTTGATTATTGAAGCTTAGAATTGATCAAGTTAATATTTTTTGTCGCTTTGTTGTTGTAGATTCATCCAAGGGAATCCATTGCTGTCGGAGTTTGAGAGTCAGATCCTGTACTATCGGGATCTGAAGCTGGAAATAAACTCTGAACCGGAGTATATTACTGTAGGAGCTTTGGCTTTATTCACAGGTTAGTCCAAATTGGACAGCAATTAAATTAAATTCAAGTTAAGTAGAAACTGGTTTCTTCCTCTTTCTTTCTGTCTCCTTTTACAAGCAATAAATGAAAAATACATTATTTGTTCCAGAGAAAAACATATGTAATTATAAAAGGATTTTAATAAATGTATTTTCTAATGTATTTCAGCTTCCCTGAAGATGTCCCTCACTGCAGAAACTAAAAATTGGATGATGGACTATGGACTGTACTGCAACAAGAAATATCGGTCAGAGATGGAACAAGTCTTTGCTTTTGTTGATGAAGCAGGAAAGAAACTACATCGACAGATTAAAGACCTGGACGACATTCGTGTTGCTATGGCAGCACTCAAAGAGATCCGAGAGCAGCAGATATCTATTGATTTTAAAGTTGGACCCATAGAGGTACACTAAAACATAGCAAATATTCTGTTTCCAGATAGCAGATCACAGTTTCTCTCCGCAAAAATATTCTCGATGGCAAAGACATTAGATGTGTTTGGTTTTCTACATGTATTCAACAGTATCTAATTATTGTTTATGTAAGGTTTTGGATTAAATCCTGACTCAGCTTGGGAAGCCTTCCAGCAGAAATTTACTAAATGATCCCCTGTTTTATGTCATTCAGTTATTCAAGAGACAATATTTGTACTATAGATGTGAGGTGGAATACTTGTCTTTTTTTCATCCATGTAGGAGTCGTATGCCATGCTTCATAAATATGACCTATCGGTGGCCAAAGAAGAGGTTGATAAAGTGGATACTCTGCGATATACCTGGGAAAAGCTTCTGTCCCGGACTACAGAGGTTCAGAATGAACTTGTTGCCTTGCAGCCAAACTTCCGAGGAGAATTGGTTAACAATGTGGAGACATTTCAGGAAGACTGCCAACACTTTTACCAGGATTACGAGAAGGTACAAGAGGAGACCAGAATGTTACTTTTATTTCACATTGTTCTTAGTGACATTCAATCTTCTCATGTAATTGGCAGCACATAGCTAGCATGTTTGTATTAAGACTTATTTCAATCATGAAATGATAAGAACTGCCCCTCCTCTGTATGTTAGGATGGACCTATGGTGGTGGGGCTTGCTCCCCAGGATGCCAGTGACAGACTGATCATGTTCCAGGTTGGTTACTCACTATATGAATACAACATAATGAATAAGTGCATTAATCGTTGAGTTTATAAGTTAGGTCCAATGTTGTCAAATCTTAATCTTGTTCCAGATTAAAGTAACAGCATGATAATCATGTTTAAAGAGGAATTGTGATTGTGGAAATATTCATTTTTAGTCATTTATTATTATATAGTTGTAATATAGTAAGGCTAGATTTTAAATCTGTGTACAATCTGCACCAAGACTGTAACCTAAATAATATAAAGTAATGTTAATGTGCACAATTACAGTAACTAAATTGGTTTTGTTGCGTTTTTCCTCTTCAGAATCGGTTTGACAATCTGTTCAGGAAATACATCACATACACAGGTGGAGAGGAGCTGTTTGGACTTCCTGTCACTCAGCATCCCCAGCTGCTGGAAATAAGAAAGCAACTGACCCTGCTGCAAAAGCTGTATGGCCTTTACAACAGTGTCATCGAAACAGTTAATGGTTACTATGACATCCTCTGGGCTGACATTCACATTGAGAAGATCAATAATGAGCTGCTAGATTTTCAAACAAGGTTAGATTTTTTTTCCTGTTTGTCTCAAAATTTCATTAAGGCAACTTCAGCTTCTCAGTATTGAACTGTTTTAGCCACATTTGTGCTGACCTTTGCTTAAACTGCAAGTGAAACAGACACTTCTAGGAAAGGGGATGTACCACCGAACCAGAAACAAACATAAAAAGCTTGGTCTAGTGCTTAAACTGAGAATGCAGTTTTCACACAGTCGAGCTGTTATGTTACTCACAAAGGTGAGTGTACATCACAAGTATGTGGCAGAGGGCAAAATAAAAAAACAAAACAAGTTTAATTCAGTAAGAGGATTTTCATAGCTAATGCTTGCTATACAGACTTCAGTTAACCTGTCTATAGAGACGTTTCTTCCAGGACAATTACATTATAGTGTTTTTCCCCTTCAGTTCTTCTCTTTGCACTCGATCCTTTTAATTATTTATTTAAAATGTGTGTTAAGGGAAATAAAGGGAGAGTAACAGTTAAAAAACATAAACAAAGCTGTTTGATATAGTAGAAAAATTACAGTGAGAACAGTGAGAAACTAGATGAAGGTGTATCACCATTTTTATGGAAAGGCATGAAAGTCTAGGTGAACTTGAGGGCTAATAATCTTCACATTCTAATGGCAAAAACAAGCAAAAAGAAACAATTACTATATTTTTTTACAGTAAGAGAAAAAAATAATTTTAACATGTAGATCTTTTTTGGGTCCTCATCTTACCCAATGACATATGAGATAAGCTGTAAATAAGGATGGATTAAGAGCCTGCAAGGCTTCATCAGAGGTTTCATATTCCCAACACATTTTCTCTGAAAATACATTCATCCTATATCTGCAAATATGTGTATTCTTGGCATTGTTTAAAAATATTATCAGTCTGACAAGCTGAGATTAAGCGGCATACTGTAAAAACAGATTGCAAGTCCCTTAATAATATATATA
>JBAMHX010000007.1:19980607-19991048 GCA_037177515.1 Pseudomugil tenellus | reverse complement strand
ACAGACAAGGTACAAGGTTATAACCCAGGGAGAATAAAACCAGAGATCTGTTGTCACACAGAAGTCCGAAGCTATTCTGCTCAGTCACTTAGAGACACCTTCTTTTAAGCACTTCGGTTGTGTGCATCAGTCTGGAGACTGTTTTCAGCTATGAGATAAAAAACAGAGTTCTCGTCTAAATACCTGTATTTTCCTGATGGAAGAGCGCCGGCCTTGCAATTCATTTTAATTTTCAAACATGACTTGCAGTTTTTTTCTTCACTCTGTAAATGTTAAATGGCATTCACTTATATAGCACTTTATTCTCATCTCCAAATGATGACCAAAGCGCTTTACAGATCCTGCTATCACTCATTCATACACACATTCACACACTGATGGCGCCAAGCTACCATATACATAGGCTGCCTGGCTACCAGGACACTTTAACAGGCAGACTTCAGACAGAGTGGGAACCCAACCATCCATCCATCCATTTTATACAGCTTATTTCCGAACGGGGTCGCGGGGGGGCTGGAGCCAATCCCAGCTGACAATGGGCAAGAGGCGGGGTACACCCTGGACAGGTCGCCAGTCTATCGTAGGAGAGTGGGAACCCATGACCCATCAATCAAAAGTTAGCCACACTATACCGTACCTGCACCACAGCCACAGCACTAGACCTGCACTCTTTAAAAATGTATGCCTGCGGCTGCATGAATATGGGTTATAAATATTTACTTAAATGTGTTGAAATATTTCTCTGATGTACTTAGTCTACGTTGTAATGCTGCTTCTTATGCTACTTTGCATATATTTGAGTAAGTAATGTTGCATAAACCTATAATTTTCCTGGTTACTTGTGCTGCTTGTCGCTTTTATCAAAGAAGATTCCAGTACAAAAAAATAATTTTTGTTAGGAATGTCTGTACTTCATGTTCGCATGGTTCTTGATAGCAAATAAATTTCAGCAGTGCATATATCATGATTCAAATAAATGAGAAATAGCTAAATGATCATTTTTGCTCCTCATAAGACTCCTGTTCTACTTTAAAGTCAAAATCTTTAAAGACAAACCATCTGTGTGGTGGTTGAAAGAGTATGTTTTATTTGGATATATTTGTTTTGTGCAACTGATGACTGACTTATGTTTATCTGTGTGTGAATATTTAATTAAGTTATAAGTAAATGTAGATCATCAAGTATAAAATAAAATAAAATCAATTTGTCTTGCAAACAGAAAACTCGTGATGTGCCCCCACTGAACTTTCACAAGCATGACTCTTTCCTTTTGAGGTCACTTTTCATACATGTACCCTGCTTTCTCTCACAGGAGAGCACATCTGGATTGTTTTGGATGGACCTGTTGATGCCATCTGGATTGAAAACCTAAACTCAGTTTTGGATGACAACAAAACTCTTACACTTGCTAATGGAGACCGTATACCCATGGCCCCCAACTGTAAGGTTGTTTTTGAGCCACATAACATTGACAACGCCTCACCAGCCACTGTATCACGGAATGGCATGGTGTTCATGAGCTCCTCTGTGCTCAGTTGGAGCCCTATACTGGAGGTAAATAAATTACAAACTAATTATTGAGCCAATATTTATCCATAAACAAACATTAAAAATGTTGTGATGTGTGGCATTATATAACAATATGCTAGCAACAGGACACAATGTTCTTTTACTGAGAAACACTGATTGGCAATCAATGAAAAGGACAAATATTTCAAAATCCTTCACATTTAGGGCTGATTTGAATATTTCATTTTAGAAAGACAATTTTCAATTAGTTGTCTTGGGTTGACATTTCTGCTCCATATGGAAAGAAACACATAACAATGCAATGTTGGCATGCAGTAATGGACAGACACTTTTTGAAATATGTATGTAAATAATTTCAATATTGCTGAAAATGAAAGCTCCCAATGTGAATACAACAATTAATTGTGATGTGCTTGGTCCTTGCAGGGCTGGCTGAAGAAACGCTCTCCTCAGGAAGCAGAGGTACTGAGGCTGCTCTTCTCCTCCTCCTTCTCTGAGCTGTACCGCTTCAGCGTGCAGTCATTAGAGTTCAAGATGGACATGCTAGAGGCCTTTGTCATCATGCAGTGCATAAATATGCTGCAGGGACTCATTCCGCCAAAGGTAAGGTTACAGCTTGTCTGAATTCCCACCCAAGGGAACAGTCTGCACTTAAAAAGCACACACTGTGTATTTCATAAAGTGCTTCAGTCCTGCCGGCAGAAACAGTGACTGCTAAAATAAAAAAAAAGGTTTATTGTTTGTAGGGGCTAAAACATTCGGGCATTTTGGGGCAGTGTGTGACATTTTAAGTCAGATGATGGTGGATTTCTAAAAACTAAGCCATGAGTTGGTGAGAATTGTTTGAAGACCTGCGAGACAGGATTGTGTGAAGACACAGATGTGAGCAAGCTAGAAGACAACTTCCATAACAGTGAAAATGCACAAAGAACACACAACCCTTTGTCATTCTAGATAAAATCCTCTGAACTAAAAAAAATAATAATAATAACCCAAAGATACTGTATCCATTCAGGGTGTGTAGAGAAAACCAGATACTATGAAAATATCCCAGTTAAACATGCTCATTGTGGCATTATTGCTTTCAGCCTGTTGGTAGTGATAGGAAAAGGTTTTTTCTACCAACTTGGTAAAAAAGCCTGAATATTTAAAGGAAAATTAGACAATTTTCGAGGTCCTGCTCAGAAACGTTTAACTAAAGAAAAGCAAACATTTTCCCAGTTTGGAGTGTTTTAGCATTCATGTGTGTCTTAATACAGTACCATGAAGGAAAAGCAAGGAGAAGCAATTGCTGCTGCACATCAGTCTGAAAGGTTTATAACGTTATATTATTTGTCTTTAAAGAACATAGTGGCCCATCTTGTGCTTCCAAAGTTGCATTTGAACACATCTTCTAAAACACTGTCTTTAAGAAAAAGGGCCTTAAATATGAAAAAATAAAAATGTGTGGTCCTAATACAGAGCACAACAATGACAATGAGAAATATACAGACAAAAATACTGCACATCTGCACAAATGCATTACATCAGCTGCCAAGGAGCTTCTCCTGCATTTTGCCTGTCCTACTGTTGAATAACATACATTGTTTAAAACAATACATTATTGTTCATCTGGAGTATATCCCCCAGTAATCAATTTAGAAATTCACAATGAACTTGTTATTCAATTATTATAAAAAATTTGTGTCTAGACTAATGAAGAAATAAAAGGTATAAATTAACTTGTGAGTCTAAAACCTAAGAGATTGCAGACCTTGGAAGGGCCTGAGCACCGTGCATATGTACGGTGCATGCCATCTGGGCTGTCCTATCCCTGTTATATTTTGTTTAAGACAATAAACAAAACAGCACCATGCGATGTAATATGGTTTTCACTCTACAGGAGCAGAGCGGTGAGTTATCCAGACAGCATCTGGAGCGACTATATGTCTTCGCCCTAATGTGGAGCGCTGGCTCCATTCTCGAGCTGGAAGACCGGAGGAAGATGGAGGTCTGGCTGAGAGGAAATGACAGTATCTTTCTAAATTTACCAGACATTCCTCCTGACAGCGAGGATACCATGTTTGACTATTATGTCACAGCAGATGGTAAGCATGCACTTATGAAAAGAAGAGATTACCTAAAGCATTAGAAGCCAAAACATACCAACTTTGTCCCTTCAAGAGCTAAAATATTATGGTTAAATCTGAACTTTTTTTAAATATATGCAAAATGATAAAAATATATATGTATTTTGGGGATTACTTTGAAACATTACATTCTCAAAACATGCAAATGTTTTTTTTTCTTTTAGGCCATTGGGTCCACTGGAACACAAGGGTTGAAGAATATGTCTATCCATCTAACTTCACCCCAGAGTACAGCTCCATCTTGGTTCCCAATGTGGATAATGTTAGATCAGACTTCCTAATTCAAACAATTGCCAAGCAGGGAAAGGTAAAAGAAATAACTCAAAAAGTGTGATCCTTATTTCAGAAAGATGGTTTTCGCTTATGAGTTTGAAGGATAAAAACTTATTTCCCATGTTTTGCTTTCTGTGTTGATGTTATATGTTTTAAATGGACCAAAAACATTAAGTCATCCCTCAAGTGACAGAGGCCAATAGAGAATATTTAGTATATTTATGCCCTCTTTATGAAGTACGTGAGGCTTTAAGCTGCAGAGAAACCCCACTCATTCAATAATCTTTTCATTTAAAACACAAGGCTGTGTAGCTACAGCTGAGAACACAAACAATAATGCTTCAGCTTAGCTGGCTGCAGCATCACTGTCAGAGTCCAGATCCACATAAAATGGTTAGTACTGAGTGATTTGTTCAAAAGATCTTATAAGCCACATGACATTCCTTATCTTCTGCATGGTGGTCATATTTATTTGTGTAACATAAATACTTTTGTTCTTTCATTTTTTTTGGTCTTTTGTTGTATTTTCATAGGCTGTTTTGTTGATTGGAGAACAAGGAACAGCCAAAACTGTTATCATCAAGAGTTATATGTCAAAATATGACCCTGAGACCCACGTGGGGAAGAGTCTTAACTTCTCCTCTGCTACCACTCCACTCATGTTTCAGGTAAAGCAGGACAGCCTGTTTACTTTTTCTTTATTGACTTGTATATAATAGGTCAGTGCATCATACGTTTCTCTACAAACAGTATATTTTACCATTAATTATCATGAACTCAAGACTGATTAAAAGATGAGTAGTGGAGGAAAAATCTGAATGTCTGTTGCCAGCATATTGCTAAACTGCACAATAACACAATAATAATAACAGCTCTTGTCTCAGTGAAACCTAAGTGATCAATGATTTTGCATCCATCATTTTGCTGTTTGTTTTTACATTGTGTCCTTTTTCCCCTCTCTGTTAATAATGTTTTCTTTCAGAGGACAGTAGAGAGCTATGTGGACAAGAGGATGGGGACCACTTATGGTCCCCCTGCTGGGAAGAAAATGTCAATTTTTATAGATGATATCAATATGCCTGTCATCAATGAGTGGGGAGACCAGGTTGGGTATAACCTCCCTACATGTTTTCTCTTATTTTATTCCATGAAAGACTCTTTCAAATATAATTAATTTTAAGTATTGTTCTGTTAGCTTCATAAACATGATGTACTCTGCCAGGCTTATTTTCTTTATTTCATCGTAGGTAACTAATGAGATTGTAAGGCAGCTGATGGAGCAGAATGGGTTTTTCAACTTGGAGAAACCAGGAGAGTTCACCAATATAATTGACGTTCAGTTCCTGGGAGCTATGATTCATCCAGGAGGAGGCCGTAATGACATCCCCCAGAGACTAAAAAGGCAGTTCTCCATTTTTAACTGTACCCTGCCCTCCAACACCTCCATTGATAAGATATTTGGTGGGTAAACCATTGAAGGAATCTTTAATCAGTCATAAATTGTTTCATAAAAGGTACGCATTATATGTACCAAATGTATGATAAAACTTGTTCATCTTATCATGCAGGTGTTATTGGTGAAGGCCACTTCTGTGCACGTCGTGGTTTCACTGAGGAGGTTCAGAGCATTGTTCCTCGTCTGGTGTCTTTGACCCGCCATGTCTGGCAGCTGACCAAGCTCAAGATGCTTCCAACACCTGCAAAGTTTCATTACATCTTCAATCTGAGGGATCTATCCAGAGTCTGGCAAGGCATGCTCATCACCACTGCTGAGGTGGTGAACTCTGTCCAGGTAAGAAGATTTTAACACGTGTCTCTGTTGCTATCTTTGTTTTACCGTTCATTTACCGGGAGTTGGATAGCATGGTTGTCATGTGAAGATATTCCTGCTCCCAAAACTATTTAAGAAGTGTCTTCTGCTTTTGGAGATTCCAAATATAATTCTGCAAACCTACATGGATCTTGAACTATGTCACCAGTATGAAAAACCTGCAATGACTGAAGTATCAGTATTCTTACTTATATTGTAGATCTACTTTATGACTACATATCCAGTGGTTAGCTGGTTTGTAAGAAATAAGTCCAAAATCTTTAGCTTGTGTCCATGGTAGATAATCCTAATGATTATATATGAAATACTACAAAGGTGGTCAATGATTAAATTACTCTACACTACATAAGATAAGATTAATAACTTTTAGTCAACTAAAGATTTCAACCTAAATGCAGGGGTGTAAAACTCCCATAAAACCAGTTCAGTAATCCCTTTTGGTAACTAAAAAAATGTTCCTTTCTATGAGTGGTATTTGTCACACTGACTGTGCTTGTGTTGTGATAAACAACAAATCTAGATGACAACATTTAATCTCTTAACACCTGAATTTATTTACATTTATAGATCAGCCTAATGAATACAGGATACATGTAATCTACAGTTAAATATTAAATTAAAAACAAGGATTTGAAAAGAAAATACAAAAGACTGTAAAAATAAATCTATAAATAAAAGTAAATTAATATAAATAAATTAATTACATAAACAGCTGGATATGATGTGTTGCAAAAAATTGCTGACTGAGAGTTTGTCCTCTCAGCCAGTTTCCAGTTAGCTAGTGGGACAAGGCAGGAAACAAGAATCTACCCATGGTCCATGAGTGAAGCAGCTGCTTGTATCTTCTTTCTAGTTTAAATGAAATGATTAACACAGAGATACGTTCTCCAGGTGTTGCTGGCTCTGTGGAAGCATGAGTGCAAACGTGTGATAGCTGATAGATTTACAATACCTGATGACGTGGAATGGTTTGACCAAGCACTGGCGAAACTGGTGGAAGAGGAGCTCGGAGAGGAATACAAGAGCATTGTGGACTCTGGAAAAGAAACATACTTTGTTGATTTCTTACGAGATGCTCCTGAAGCAACAGGTATCATTAAGACCAAAACATATCAGGAAGGTGGCATTAATGGTCTGTTTCTCTCTTTGAGTTTTGATATTATCCCTTTAATATGAAACAATTTTCCTCTCAGGAGAAGAGCCAGAAGACTCAGACTTTGATTTGCCAAAGCTATATGAGCCCATTGAATCTTTTGAGAGTCTAAAGGAACGCCTCAACATGTTCCTGTGCCATTACAATGAGAGCATCAGGGGTACTGGCATGGACATGGTCTTCTTTCAGGATGCAATGATACATCTCATCAAGGTGAAATTTCATTTGATTGTTGCTCATCGCAACTTATCGAATGTGGATCTTTTTATCCTACTTCAGGTTCACGTGCACATTTTGCTTTATGCTTATAGGTCTCAAGAATAATCCGTACACCAGGGGGTAATGCTTTGTTGGTGGGTGTTGGAGGGTCGGGCAAACAGAGCCTGACCCGATTAGCAGCATTCATAGCTGGATACAAGATCTTCCAGATCACTCTGACACGGTAATGCTTACATGGAATTTATGTATCATATCTACAGTTGAGGAAAACATTTACAATACTGTGCCAGCAGTCTGCAGGAATTACTGTGCTACAAGACGCTTTCTTAAAATAAACTGAATTACACTGGTATTTATCCTTGCAGCTTTTTCCTTTTTGATGCTGAATTTTTCCACTGAGACTTTTTTTGTGGAAGTTTCGAAATAACACTATCCTTTTCCATGAACAGCCTCATTTTTCTCTGCCTGTTCTCAACTGCGCTGTCTGCCTCATCTTTTCTTTCTTCCTTTGGCTTCTCTCATATTCTTCCAGCCTGTCAAATGCCCCCCCGCCCCAGTCCCAGTGTGCATTTGTAGCCATCATATTTCCCACCGGCAAAGTCCCTAACAGATTTCAGTGGTTGTTATTAATATGAATGAGCCTTGTGTTTCTCCTCGTCTTCACAGTCGTCTCTAGAGATAACAGACATTTATTGTGTGTCTTTTCTTATTTTTCATCTGCTTATGCTTTCCATGACACACAAGTAGATAAATTGACCTTTGGATCCACATTTAATGCAGTGAAGTCTTTTCTATTCACACAGATTCAATGTGACTTTTTCTTTATACTTTGTCGTTGTTTTTTCTTATAAACAATCCCTATAAAACTTGATATTTCATCTTGGCATTTTTGTTTTTCTCCATACACGTTTTTCATCATGTCTGAAAGTATTCTTGTTGAAAATGCCCTCTAGCCAAACTACAGAAGTCCTAACAAGATTCCATCTGCTTTGAGTGGGTGCTGTCATCATACCCATATTGGGGTCATTTACTTATCCTTATGGAAATAGACATGAACAGTTTGTTTCAAATCTGAGCAAATATAATATTTTACCTGTTTCTAACTCAACTAACTTTCCTCAGGGCAATTTGCAGGCAGATGATGCAAGTCAGACATTGGTCACCATGTTCAGTTCAGTTCTTGCTCGAATTTGGTTTGTTACCAAGAACCAACTTAGTTTGGCCCCTTCAAGCATGCCATGGGCTTAAGTCTGCTGTCACCCTTTTCACACCTTTTATCTGACGTTTCTCTCCCAACCTCCACACACTAAATGAATAAAGATGCCAAGCTGCCTCCAACTGCTGACTCCAGAGTCCACTGATGCAAGAGCGGTAACAACTTATTTAATAATTACAAACGGTTTGCTTCATGCAATTGCTTGGAAAGGCTTCACCACCCTGAGACCCTGAATTGGATTAAGCGCAATAGAAAATGAACGAGTGAGTGTGGTTCACATGTTACTAATTGGAGCAAAACCAAGTTTAATAGTGATTCATACTACGCTCCCTATTAAAAAAAATACATCTTAAATAATGGATGGATTTTAATTTGTTTGTTGGAATTATGAAATAAAATTGTTGTTTTCTTATTCTACATTTAACTACTGAACAACAATCTTGCTACTTAAAAAAAAACTAAATATTTTATTCACAGCATTATTTTTTCATATCAAGTAGAGAGAAAAAGGGGATTTATCTTAATATTCCCAGAACCGAGGGAACAATATGAAATCATAATATAAAAAAGGTACAGTTAGTCCTTTGCTGCATTTTCTGCAGCTTTTATGACAGCTTGGATTCTTTGAATCAAGGACATCGCTGAAAAATCATCATTAATCTTGTTCCTATGTTCTTATATGGCAATTGACAGCTCAGCGCTTCAGGGTAGCATCCTAAACAGACAATTTCACTCAGTTTTACTTGAACATTTGAAAATGGGGTGGATTGTTTGCTGGCTTTGTTGTCACTATCACTTTTACTGAGTCACCCAGGTCAATAACTGCTTTTCCAGATGTTTTAGACATGTTCTTTCATTAACATCATTTAAAGTAATTACATATTCACAATCCATGTCTGAAAGGCATTAGGCAGAAGTATAAACTTATATTGACCTAATTTCTACCATACACACCAGCATCTCTATTACACAGCAATCTCTTTAGCACACTGTATTTGTCTACTTCAATTTGTACTCACCTTAACAGGCTGTACCCCCAAATATATATGGTCTTCATGGTCTTTAGCCAACCTGTCTGCTTCCCTTTCACAACCACCCCATGTTGGTACTTGCTCCAAATTATATAACAGCTAACTGACAACAACGAATTACTTTTCCCACAATTTCTGTCAATTAACTTTAGAAAAAAAGCCTTTTTTTAATTGCCTTAGCTTATAGTTCACATGGGCCATATTTGCAGTTTTTTAGATTAGAAAAGATCTTTAAGACTCTTTTTACTGTGAGAAGTACTTTTACAAAATACTCATAAATTATTTAGTCATTCTTTTGCATATACTATATTTTATGGTACGACCCCGTCACTGTCACCTGCCACTAGACTCGTTATCCCTGATCACCTCCACCTGTTCTTGATTCCCTCACTGCCTTATATCCCTCAGCTCACCAGTCATTCCTTTGTCGGACATTATCGTATCTACCAGCCTTTTCTCGTTCTCCATTCTTGATCCTGTTTCCCTTCCCTGGCTCCGACTCACCTCCCTACCTTTGGATGAACTTACTTGGATTTACTCCCTGGCTTCAACCCTCGCCTGTTCCTGGACTTCCCTCGGCTCGCTTCCTCGGCCCTGACCCACGTTCCCAGTGTCCTACATTACAATGTGTATATTTCATTGAATTAAAATAGTGATTTGTTTTGTTTTAGACATCATGTTTAGCTGTTTGATTTGATTATTTTTCCTACAAACGAAGCAACATAGTGAGCATACACTAAAGATAGAAATCTCTGCCATACTTTATATAAATTAAGTTCACTTAGAAAAGCATCTGTTGAACACATGCCAGCAGGGCAGAATTTTAGATCATCCCAGGCAGCTTCATTTTAGAGTTGACAAGAGGTTGTAGCATGGTGAAGCAGCTTCAGTGACTTCAATGGTTAACAAAAGTGAGGCTGAAAATTGTATAACATCACTCCAACAGAGGGCCCACACTGGGGAGGATGTTATTACATTCAGGAGCAGTAGTGCATGTCATATGCACTTTGCTTGGACAGAACTGCTTAAAAAGTGGTATCACTGCTTGAAAACATGAGA
>JBAMHX010000007.1:19925731-19948957 GCA_037177515.1 Pseudomugil tenellus | reverse complement strand
GTGTGTGTGTGTGTGTGTGTGTGTGTGTGTGTGTGTGTGTGTGTGTGTGTGTGTGTGTGTGTGTGTGAGAGAGAGATTCCTGTATATATATTTTGTGTTATGATGAGCATGTCCTGTATGTACTAGGATGGAGAGATGTAATGATGCCTTGCAGTCTTTCTTACAGCTCAAGCTAAAGCATAAAAGTGCATAAAAATGCAGATTGCAAAGTCACAGAACTGCCTCTTTACATCTTATTTATACATATCATTGATAGTGTGAATTTTAATCTGCTCATAAGAAAATACTGAGATCAAAACTATGATCATTATGGACCTGTCACATGTCTGTGAAGAGTTTGTTTTGAACACACAAAGATCTCTTGTTGCTGAGTCGGGGACGTCATCTTTCTTATGGCTTTGACATGATAACTTGATGACATTGTACAAGAATTACTTTAATATTTGGAATATGTTATGAACAGATCCTTCAAGAGCCCCATCACCAGCAAACGGATCGCTAGCATCATCGAGTTTATGACCTTTGAGGTGCACAATTATGCAGCACGTGGCCTGTATGAGGAGCACAAGTTTCTCTTTACTTTGCTTTTGACGTTGAAGATCGACATGCAAAGCAACAAAGTCAAACATGAGGAGTTCCTCACACTCATTAAAGGTAAGAATATAAACTCTTACTGTTTATTTCACATCCTTCAGTCGAAATTGAAGGATCTTTTTTTTTTTTTTGTTCAAGTCTTGTACAAGTATGGACCTTGGAGAATATTTTTCCATCTTTAAGTTTACACACATTTGAACATTTTGGTAGTGCAGCCAACTAGAGGGTAGAGGGTTCCTCACTGCAGGTATAAAAGCCTGCAATGGCAACTGGCAGAACACGAACAGTCAGTCTGCTACAGGCATGCAGTTTCACCATCTGTTAGCTCTGACCTGCTGAAAAAAGAGTCACAACCCTCTCAAAATTTGTGTTTACATGTTTAAAGATATATCTCAGAATTTATTGATTTATTCCCTGTTTTTTTTCAGCTGCAAAAATAATTTAAATCAAATTAGGTGATTTTGTGTACTTGTACGTGAACGTGCAGCATATGTGTGTGTCATCCAGGAGGTGCATCGTTGGATCTAAAGGCTTGTCCCCAGAAACCAGCCAAATGGATCCTGGACATGACCTGGCTCAATCTTGTCGAGCTCAGCAAACTGTGGCAGTTCTCTGATATACTGGATCAGGTACAACGCACACACTGACAAACAGACACCAAAACATGCACATCTCTATCAGTATATGATACCTCTCTTTATTGGAGAGAGAGTTTACCCAAAAGGACATTTATTGATTACATCTACAGACAGCATGTCTGTTGCACACACAGATACACTCAAGCACACACATAGATGAAGAAGTGGTCCCCAGGTGCTTATTAAATACTTTTTATAGCTCTTCTTTGCTTTACTAAGCATGTCAATATCATTTTCATCATGGTTCATATCTTTCTCTCTTTTATACACAGATACTCACAGACACACATGCACAAATGCACACAGCCATGTGGGTGACTGACACCCTGGTGGCTCCCATGGAGGAAAAAACCAGAACTCTGTGAAATGAGCTTAGTTTGGAGAAACTTTCAATCAATTGCTTTTGATGCCACTCATGCAGATACACATATGCACACACGCACACACTGTGTGTTTGTATGTTTGTGCATGTACTTGCAAGTTCCGTACACGTGTTGTGTATGAGAAACGGGGATCTAGTGGACTTACAGTTCCTTGTTTATTACTTGAGTCTTCCAAGACAAAGACGGTGAAGACAGGTGTGTGATGTTGTAGTAATGTAGGACATAAATGTCCTAAACCAAACATACACCAAACATTATTTTACCAAGAAGAGCTTAGAGAAAGACTTAACGCGACCTTCTTAACATTTACATTTCTGAATAAGAACAAATAAATACAGAAGCTTTCACTTTTAAAAATGTTCAATTAATTGACCATGAAGCAGGCAGACGCATCACCTTTAATAACAAGGCCTATGCCATCGCAAGCGACGGCTAGGGGTATATCCCCGAACACTCCCATCCACCTATTCCCCAATCCTCGAATAGAAAGCGTGCAATAATACAAAGTCGAACGTGTTCAATAACAAAGCTCCACCTGGTTCCAAAACTTTAAACCAGCCCTGTATAGCATCAGGTCACAAGGCATCATGAGGTCATGACCTTTTATTTGCACTTGATTTGAAGTCAATGAGACAAATAGTTCTAGAGATATAGCCAAAAATCTGATTTTTTCATCCATAAAGTATCACCTGGTTGGAAAACCATAAATCCAAAAATCGTGAAATTCGATACAGGTCGTCTCCTTGGAGACCTAAACAGGTATACTGAGTATCAAAATCCATTTGTAAAAATGTTCGAGTGAGCATGCTCACACAATGGATATCCGGCGGCAGACGTGGCAGGGGTCGGGGCAAAACCATAATATCCCCGACACTCCACATTTGGAGATATAATAAATGCTTATTAAGAGATGTTGTTTCAAAAGGAAGCATAATTGTAACCATATAAGCAACTAACCATGCAGCCATTGTCCACACCAGCTCATACCATATCATGCATACATGGGCAAAACATGCAAACTTCAAGATTCCATTGAGGTACCGGCCAGGAACCTTCTAGCTGAGTTGTTAGCGTTTATTTTTTAATCACAGTTAATGTTCTGTAAATGATTATTTTGTAACTGTTTTCTTTATTTCTAATGTTACAAAGTTGTATTTATTCTTATGTTTATGCAAGTCTAAAAGAAAAAAAAAAACATCACTAAACTCTGGTTATTCTGGTGAAAACTAAAACCTAGAATGCATCTACATGTACGGAGAGGCACCTTTTTTTCGCCCGTTGGCTGCTGGGATTGGCTCCAGCCCCCCCGTGACCCCGTTCGGGAATAAGTGGTAGAAAATGGATGGATGCATCTAAGAGAGTGTAGAATAAATTGATAAATATTTTTTATCAATTTTTCTACTCAATATACATAGTAGAATAAATAGTTTTAAAACTCAACATTTGCTACACAGTATTTCTTGAAACTTCCTCTGTTTTCTTACTATTGTTGATGTCCAGTAATTTAATACATTGAAAAGTTTGTACATATTTATTTGTCCTGCATCTGAGCTTTTATATTTAATTTATTTCAGATAAGTCGTAATGAGAAGCAGTGGAAGTCCTGGTTCGATAAAGAGGTCCCAGAGGAAGAGGTGGTCCCAAACTCCTATGATCAGGCTCTTGACTGTTTTAGACGGCTGCTTCTTATACGCTGCTGGTGTCCTGACAGAACCATTGCACAGGTTAAAACATGTTTTTAAAGGGTTGTTAGAAATAAGTGAATGAAACATTTACTCACAATTCTGATCTCTTTATTAATTAATTGTGCTCTTGCATTGGAGTGCATGTGTGTTTTAAGTTAAGCTATTAATAGTTCCTTCATTGAGCATTTAGGTGCACCTTATAATCATATAGTGCAAATGTAAGGGCAAAGATATGTGATATGTACATTGTTTACTGAAACTACAGATATTGAACACAACTGTGCGTGTCTGTGTACATAAGTTTTATCATGTACTTAACCTCAATATGTCTTTTTCAAATGACCACAAAGTTAAAGCAGAAGCAGCATTTATTGGGTAATTTTTAAATTTCTTAGTATGGCAGGAAATAAAATATAAATAAATAGTAAAGGAATTTTCCTCAACAATATAAAATTAAGTTACATTTTTTTAATTACAATGAAAGAAAGTGAAGAATGTGACTCATTAAAATTACAGTAATATTTATAATAAAAGCAGTTTAGCAGTCTATTCTTTTTGTTTTGGTTGTTTTTGTTTTATTTTAAAATTCATTGTACAAAAGCCAAGAGTGGTATTTCTTTCATTACACTCTCAGGCCTGCGGTATAAACATCCATTAAAATTCTCCCTCAGCTCTCTCCTATGTAGAAATGTAAATTTTTTTACAGTTTTCATTTTCATAAGGCATTCCTGAACAAATTTCCTTTGTGTTTTGAGCTTTTACATTATGAAGCAGTACACAAACAAATCTACTTTGCCGAATTTGACACCTTTTTCCCTCTAGGCACGTAAATATATAATGGATGCAATGGGGGAGAAGTACACTGAAGGGGTAATTCTTGACTTGGAGAAGATGTGGGAGGAATCAGACCCAAGAACACCTCTCATCTGCTTCCTGTCAATGGGCTCAGATCCAACTGACTCTATCATCATTCTGGGGAAGAAGCTGAAAATTGAGACTCGTTATGTGTCCATGGGGCAAGGACAGGAGGTCCATGCTCGCAAGCTTCTGCAGCAAGCCATGGCTAATGTGAGTTACTGGTGGGAAGTTGCTGATATCTTCTCATTCTAATGATTTTATTTGCTGCTCAAATGTTAGTTTTCGTGCATGTTCAGTTTATCGAGAAAGTCCTGTGTTTCTGACAATGTGTTTAAATAATTCCGTTTTAGGTCTTGACCATACTACATTACAGTCCTCTATAATAACCTTTACCACTGTCATTGTACCCAGGGCTGCTGGGCTTTACTCCAGAACTGCCACCTTGGTTTGGACTTCATGGATGAGCTTATGGACATAGTGACAGAGACCGATTTTGTTAGTGATGGCTTTCGCCTTTGGATGACCACAGAGGTCCACAAACATTTCCCCATCACACTTCTGCAGATGTCAATCAAGTTTACCAATGAACCACCTCAGGGCCTCAAAGCAGGACTTAAAAGGACCTATGGAGGTGGGCGGGTTTCATTTAGCTTAAAGTACAACAAAATATCAAGTCTGAAAAACGAAACATAATTTTCCTGAGTAAATTAGGCTGATGAGACTGTAAATAAAGTTGCATAGATTCTCACCTGAGTCAATAAAATTTCCTCACATAGAAACACTGCCAGGCTTGAATATGTTGGGACGGAAGTAAATTGCCAAAAGTAAGCATAAGAGACAATTAGCATGCAGAGCAAGGTGTTTTATTACTTTTGATGAGCGCATTTGTAAACAACTGACTTTTGAAGGTAGACATACCAAAATGCATTTACTCTTGTGCTGAGAAAAGGAGCAGACAAAAGGAATAAAATACAGTGCTGCAATGCAACTTTCATCTCTTAATTTATCTTATTTCACCCTACAACCAAAAGCCTTGCCGAAGGTTGGTGACATTTTCAAGTTGACAGCTTTTGTTTATATCCAGATCTTAAATGGTCAGAAAGAGACTAAAATGTTATATGTAGGGACCAGCTGCAATTTCCTGGCTCCTATTTAGTCAATCAAATTTAGAGGACATTTAGAAACAGCTGCTGTTTTCCAAAGTGCTGCACAACAATAGTAGCTGTTGAAGAGGATAAGGTGTTGTTTCTGAGGGGGAGCTAAAGGTTAAGGTGCAAATTTAGTTCTTAGTTCACAACTCTTGGTTGCCAGCAATATTTTATCATCAGGTTTAGAGGAGTCAGATATTGAATTGATATGGCAATAAATGTTTCATATTTATGTTGGAAAACCTAACGGTTTTTGAAACATAATCATCGCTAACATGTGGTCAGTCCGTGTTGTTTATTGTACAAGTTGTAAATTTGCTTGTATTCTCTTCACACTGGCTGCCTGACTGCCAGAGGATAGACTGTAATATTCTGTTGCACGTCATCTGGATCAGGGGCCTCATTTATAAAACTTTGAGTAGAATCACTACTAGAATTGTACTTAGCAATAAACAAACCAGTTGGCACAACAAAGCAAAAGTCTGGTTTAAAAAACATTGCTTAAGTGCAGGTTCAGACAATTTTCTTTTTTCAACAACCTTGCTGAAAAGGTTGCTCAGGTGATTTTGGTTCATGTCCCCACCCCTACGTCCCCCACACCTACTTTCTACCATACACGGTCAATGCAAAGGAGCTCTTAGATATGTCAGCATATGAATCAACTAGTGTCTGTGGCATTGTACGGTGAATCATGGTAATGGAGATGGTGTGTTAATGTAACTTTTCAGAGACAATTCAGGGTTGGGGGTCATAGTAGGTGTAACAAACAAGAGGAAAGTTGCTGCACAGGTTTGTCAGGATCATGTCCGTGTCGCAAAATACTTGTTCTTTAATGAAATGTACGTTTTTATGGTTCACATAAACAACCTCATTCTCACATGAAGCCCTTACAGCAACATGACTCCTCTCAATCGCGCCGAATACATTTGAGAAGCCGGACATTGCGGCAAACTGCCTTTTGATATCACCCTGTTCTCCCACAGTGACGGGAAACTTCATATTTTAATCTGTCATTTTAATGATAATGTCCAAAACAGCCGGTGACTGGCAAGTGGGGCGGTCTGACACTGGACCCACTTCCATACATAACTGTAAGAACAAATCAGCTTATCAGTGAGACATCATTGACTGGGAAATCTTCATGATCCCCAAAACTCTCCATATCCTCTCCCTACCAAGCATAGTAGGGATAGGCATAGTCTTCAAGAAGTGCCAGCACATCCATTGTTTCAAACATCCCAAAGTTTGAGTAGTAAAATTCTTACTTAAATTTTAAGTCTGTTTTTTGCATAAGCAAGCGTTATAAATGAGGCCTCTGGTCTTTTATCAGCTTAGTGCATTCAGCTTCTGTGCTGCACATGTCTGGAACAAACTCCCAGAAAGCCTCAAATCAGCTGAAATACTCAAAAATTTTAAATCCAGATTAAAAATCCACTTCTTCTCTGCTGCATGTCTGTAGTTTTCATTTTACATTATTTTAAGTTTTTAATTTTCTTTAATCTGGAATTCATCACGATTTCAGTCATTTTGAAGTATTATTTCCTTTTTTTTTAATCTCAAATCACTCGTCTGTATGTTTCTGCGAATCTCCTTGTTAAAAGATTCTGCTCTACAAATAACCTTGCCTGGGACAAAGTGCTAATATAGTTCTCTATGTATGCCCCACTAGGTATAAACCAAGACCTTTTGGATGTCAGTAACATGGTCCAGTGGAAGCCAGTGCTATATAGTGTAGCATTTCTTCACAGCACAGTACAAGAGAGGAGGAAATATGGCCCACTGGGATGGAACATTCCCTACGAGTTCAACCAGGCTGACTTCAATGCTACAGTCCAGTTTGTTCAAAACCACCTTGATGACATGGACATCAAAAAGGTTGGTGAAATACAACATAAGTGTAGCCAGGGTCTTAAAAAGTATTAAAAGTTGACAATTGCTTGAGGGAAAATCAAGGTCTTTAAAAAGTATTAAACTGTCTTAATCAGGATTTTATAAGGTACCGCATTTTAAAATTTTTAAATTTTTAAATTTTTCGGCACTGTCTGTCAGATTTTACTTGAAACCTATGTGGCATTGTGTTTCATTTTAATGCAAATGTTCCTGTGTGTAATGGAGTGGTACAAGGTAATTGGGATTGCTGAAGAATAATGATACTGGTGTCTTTGTTCTCATTACTCCATGTTGTTCTGTATTAAAGGAATTTTAGAAACACAGTTTGCGCCGGATGAGTGCATGAGAATGGGTGTGTGTGGGCACTGGATGGGTATGGAGGATGCTGGGTGGGGGAAAAGGAGGATAGTTTGTGTAGATGAATCAGTATGTGTGTGTGTGTCTGTGTGTATGGGGGGTATATAAGGATGTGGGCGGGGGGACTGAAGGTCAGGATGTATGGTTATGTGGACCTGAGGGTGTGTGTGCGTATAAATGGATGTGTTGGGGGGGACAGAGGGTTAGGATGGGTGTGAACCATTGACTGTATAAATACTGGACAGCGCATACGTTACGTGACCCATAGGTTTCTCAAGAGCGGATTTGAAGCCCATAGGCGGGTCCTACCGTCACCATCTTGGTGTTTCGTCATTATAGGAAAATCCAAAAATGGATGAAAAGGTAGAGCTGAGAGTGCTCCGTCACGGTGGAGCCAGCAGTAAGTACGCAGCTGTAACCAGTGATAGTGCTCTAACACACATCAAATAAAAGGACACGCCTCTAAATTTAAGAATAAAATAACGTAGAAACCGAGACATTAGAAAAAAATTCATCCCCCCCCCCAATTTTCTGTCATTTTCATGACAGAAAATTGGAGCTATTAAACCGTAAAAAGTAAACATCTTTATTTCAGCTGTGAAATCGGACATTTCAACATGGGAGTCTACGGGGATTGCTCTTTATTGCAGCCAGTCCTCTAGCGATGAGGGGTGAACTGCAAGTATTTTTACTTCCTTATTAGCCTCACAGTCTGCAGCCAGAGATTGCTGCTTGATGTGAACAGATGAATTATAGAAAACTGTTTGCAAATGGTACCACTGGAAACCATTTAATCCTTTTCAATTCATTAATCATTAATTAATCATTAGTCACCGCTACATATTCTCAGGACCAGCTGCAGCGAAAAGCTGGTCACAGTTTTGCATCTCACCAGATTTAAAACTAACCTTAAATCCTTCATGTTTTTTATGATGGAGTGTGATTTTCATGTTGTATTCTTCTATTCATCTTCCTAGGGTGTGTCATGGACCACAGTTCAATACATGATTGGAGAAATTCAGTATGGTGGTCGTGTGACTGACGACTATGACAAGCGGCTCCTCAACACCTTTGCTAAGGTGTGGTTCAGTGAAGATATGTTTGGGCCCACCTTTAACTTCTACAAGGGCTATAGCATCCCCAAATGTTCTAGCGTTGACCAGTACCTGACTTGCATTCAGGTAAGTTTTGGTTAAAGAGTACAAATGTGGTGATGGATGTAAAAACGTTATTCTTAATCTCATATATGTGTGAAAGATTTCAGAAGTGTTTTTATTGTGCCTTTTTTGAGATGCATTAAAATGTAGATGAAATAAAAGAGTTCCATGCTGAAGAGAGTAAACTTTAAAGGACAATTCATTTTGTTCAGGTCCAAATGAAGGCTTCCATGTGTGGTTTCAGATAAATGTGCACATGCTCATTTTGTTACAACTTCTTTGTGATTTATTTGTATAGTCATAGACTTTACTGATGGATTTGTGCGCTTGTGTGTATGTTTATGTCTTGGAGCAGATTCTGAACCTCTTTAACTAAAGCTAGTTTCATTGTGATAGATGCTCAACGCTGCCTGGCGCATTCCTCGTGTTGCGTCTCAAAAAAGAATGACAAACAGCTTTGGAGATCACACAACGAAACACACAAACATAGAAACAACATTAAAAGCACACACTTAAATGCTGCAAACACCTGTGTTTTCTCTCTCTGTTATTGACACAAATGCCTATGTGTTGATGATTAATCAGAAAAGATCAAATTCCCAACAAAGTTCCCTGTACATGTGGGTCTAAATTACATGCATGCAGATGGTAACATCCCCCTCAATGGAAAAAGGTGACCCGTTCAAACTCTTTTTTTTGTCACTTCACATTATTGCAGACTTTGCTTTCAACTAAACTCTTATTGCAATAATTTGTCTCGTAGTGTGATGTGAAACCCAGATTTTAACCCAATTTAAATGCAATTGGTTACAGCTGTGCAATCCCAGTAGGTCAGCAGTTGTGCAGTTAAGAAAGGATTGCTGGTAATCTACTGTTTTCCAATGGATTTATTTAACACACATGATTAATGGCTAAATCAGCAAGGGCTTACCTCTGCATTGTTGAGTTTTTTGTCTTATGAGGCCAGCTGGAAAATTGGTATTGATTGCTACACAGCTCCAACCAGATAGCACAAGATCCATTCTACTCAGTAGCTCACCAGAGGAAAGAATTCATATAAAATCATTCTGTTATATTGGAGATAAAATTAGGTGGTAAAGATGCAGTGAAGGCTATGGGGAATTTGTTCAGCAAATAAACATACCCTCATGAGAGAAAGTACTTGCCAAGTCTGAGGTTTCACATATCAGAGCAAAACTCAATTGATCTGGCTCTGACCAGATTTTAACATTAGGTCAAATAAACAACAAGACAACATATTACAATGTATTCATTTATCAGGAACTAAGCCAAAATCACAAATATTAAGTGGTCAGTGACAGGTGTTGCTGATCAAATGCACTTGATTCTTGATCATCAGCTAGAATAAGGTCCTCAATTAGCATGTTAAAGATCATGACACTGAAATTAGAAAAAGACTAAACACAAATTGCTTATCTGAAATGGCTATATGTGTATATTTAAACCTGCCAAAAGACTTAATAAACAGTCATTTGGGCACATGTGACTAAACTGTTCGACTTAAAAATAAACAGCTCAACATATCATGTGTTTTCCTTCTAGTGCTAAACACTCCTATAGTGTAATGACAGTACAATACCTAAATAACCTAAAATCTTAAAATTTGTTAAAAGAGTATACTTTATAGAAAATAAATTTATTCAGATAAAAGAACCCCAAAGAATAGTTTTCTTTTCTCAGTCTACTATTCCTCATGGTGCATGTTAGTCACACAGTCACATATTTACATACGGAGCTGGGACTTGGTTGGGCGCCAGTTAAACACATTTGGTCATGTTTGAGGGAAGCTTGGAGGTGATCTTGTCTCTGCACCACATTATGTCATAGTAGCATTAGCCATTTTGCAAGAGGAATAGCATGACTCACCAGCATGTTACACTCCTATCATCAGTCTCTTATGTGTGTGTGTGTGTCATTGGGGGGAATAGGGGGTAGGGGGGGTGAGAAGAGGCAGCTGGTGACACCATGTGACTGAGAGAGGACCCTTGCTGTCCACACCAGACAACACTGAGAAAGCAAAAATATGCTCTAACATGGATAAGGAGGAAAGCTGGACAAAACAAAAATAAAAAAACACGAGAACCTGTTGATCTTGATGCTGATCCAGCTGATCAGTTTTTACAATGTTTACCTTTATCAGAGAATTGAGGCTTTATCTGCCCTAAAGTACATCCCAATATTTTTGCTATTCTTCTTTCACAGAGTCTTCCAGCCTATGACACTCCAGAAGTGTTTGGTCTGCATCCCAACGCAGATATAACATTTCAGAGTAAACTGGCGAAGGATGTTCTGGACACTATCCTTAGTATCCAGCCAAAAGACAGCTCTTCAGGAGGAGGAGAGACCAGAGAGGCTGCAGTATCCAGGCTGGCTGACGACATGCAAGAGAAACTGCCTCCTGACTATGTACCTTTTGAAGTAAGTGGGTGTGTGCACAGTAAAGACCTCTAGTCAGCTGATAGAGATGAAGCACTGTGCTTAGTGTTCCTCCACACTAGCCTTGCAGAGTGACACATTGATAAAATGAAAAGAAAAAAAATGGGTGGAGGGTGGAAATGCAACAGAATCTTTATAACTTCTTCTCAGCCAAAAGGAAAAAAAACAAAAGCAAGGTAAGAGTAGGACCTCTGTGTTGAAATGAATACTAATCTGACACTGGACAACACATCCTGTGTCTGACATGTTCTCTCTGCTCACCTTCTTGTCTACACTTTGATTTAACACTGATAAAAAAATAAGAGTTGGCATCAACTTAAAGTTTAGACAAGCATAAAAAGCCCCCTATTTCATTTAGTCAGACTGCATAACATACAGAGTTCCTCAAAAAATCAGAAGTATTAACTGAAATATTTTTGTTTCTGAAAAGATTAGTTAAAAATAGACCATATAGAAACATTTTGTTGAGATTGAAGCATTTTAGTAGTTATTATTATTCATACAGAAAATAGAAATCCTACTGCAATATCACTAGAATGTTAAAGAATGACTATTTAACTCTATCTGTCAGGGTTTAGAGTTTTTGTTGTCTTTTTTTTGCAATTGTACAAGGTACAAAAAAACATAGGGCACATGCATATATCAAGCTTCAACACAAAATTATTATTTCAGATTGATCTGAGAAGATTCAACATGCAGTAAGACAAAACACAAAAACTTAAAGCTTTTAATTCCTTAGTTTTCGTTTATCACAGATATTAACCTTATAATTCACATGAATTACACCATATAAATGTCTGAAAAGAAACTTAACAGACTTTAAGACAAAACTACATTTGATACAAACAGTGAAATAAGCACAAAATAAATAAGCAACCAATAACAAGGGCATTATCACATGAAATGAAAATGTTTAATTATTACCTTGACCGAGGAAGTTATGTAATCATCAGCCTTTATCTGTCTGTCTGTCTCTCTGTGTACAACATAACTCAAAAAGATATGGACAGATTCACATTAAATTTCCAGGATATATCCAGAACGGGATGGTGAACAAGTGATTGAATTTTGGAGGATTTTACAGATTCTTTAACATTGTGAAATAGGCACTCATGTGATGGCAGCTGACGCCTCCTATAGGCTGGTTCTGTCAGCTGTTTTTCACTCTGACAAAGATCATGTTTGATTGAGCCGTGAGAAAGATGTATCACCCTAAAATAACTCCAAATAATAAGCTTGGCAGGGGTCTGCGCTCTCCAAGTGAATTTCTAGTTGAGTATACTGTAGTTTTGTTGTGTGCTTGTTGTTAAGCAAATTGTGACATTACACTTATCATCACAGAATTTAATCCGTAGAAACCTCAGTACCAGAGTCGTGCATGAAGTCGTACAGAGTATTTTCTTTAACAAAAGATCAAATTGACTCTAGAAATAGCTTTCACCATATACAATATATTTTTTGGGACATTCTGTATATGCACAATGTAAAACCTTTCATTATATAACAAAAAAAATCCTCACTGACAACTCACTGACCAGATTCAAGCATTGACTTCCGGTTACCTAAGATGTATCTGTTATTCGATATGAGAATGTTGTGAGGTGTAAAATTGTGCTTATAGATCCATTTCCAATACAACAGCACAGAGTTTGATTGGAATATTGTAACTAAAGTCACAGCATAAAAGTCAGTTCCACCCATTTTCTTGGAAAATAAATTTAGGGAAACCAGAGAGCCTGTTGCTTTTTTTTGGTTGTGTTATTCCATCCTGTCATTTATTATTGAGATTAAACTTTGTTCCTGCATTTCTTCGGCCTCTTCATCCTGTATTTGGCTCCTAACTTTTTACTCATCCTGTCACCACCAGGATCCAGGAATTGTTTGAAGGATTATTACTAAACTCAACAGATAATGCCGAGAATCACTGGCAAAAAAAGACAAGAGGAAATCATAGTACATATTAAATACAGTATCAGCTAACCCAAATTGCCACTATTAGAAAAAAAGCTAATATCTTCAATTACTTCAAGATTAATATAAAGCATTTGTTTCATCTTGGTGTCTGAGAGTCAAGGATTCTAAATAAGTTGTGGCACTAATGAATGAAACAGATTTAGTTTGAAGTATTTTTAAGAATGTTGGCATAGGATTAATAACGAGGTAAGCTTTTGGGCCTTTTGGTTTTTTTTTCTCAAGAGAGTAATTCCGTGGTGTGGGCTCTCTGGGTGCTTTTGTTAAGAAAGTCCATTTGCATGTCCAATAAATTTAGCTGTGCATTGGTACATCCTTATAACACATATTAACATGCATATCACCTTTCATCTGATTTCATGAACCCAGGTGAAAGAGCATCTCCAGAAGATGGGTCCTTTCCAGCCAATGAACATCTTCCTACGTCAGGAGATTGATCGAATGCAGCGTGTCATAGTTCTGGTTCGAAATACCTTGACAGACCTTAAGTTGGCTATCGATGGAACCATCATTATGAGTGAAAATCTGCGAGATGCCCTGGACTGCATGTATGATGCTCGCATTCCTGCACGCTGGAAGAAGGTCAGCAACCTTGAGAAAAATATGTTTACTTGAATTGCAGTTGCAATGACTTTCAGAGTTCGATATTGGTCATTTCGTTGCACAGCACAACAAATAAGGTTCATATTTGTTTGGTCTACATAACACAAGCTGCTACCTTTTTGCATTTGTGGTTAGCATAGTGATTTTATTTCTGGTTCACTGCCAGCTAAATGAGCCCCTTTAATGTTAACAGTTATCATTTACCTCTATTGAAATTTTTTAGTGCCCATCATTTCATTGAAAAATACAAACAGAAGTCATCTGACACAGTTTAACGACCATGTTTAAATTAGACTTTTAATTCCAAATAAAAGTGAATTATGCTTTGAACAGATGAAAATTATCCATGTAAACATCTACTTCCAAGTGAAATTGGCAATTCGGACATAAGCTTAATTCTGAATAAAGTGGCTGGTTTATTCTGGTTCATTAAATAATTCCTCTCTCATGTAAACCTTAATTCCGCTTGGCATTAATTCTGGTCGGTCTGTGCATGCTTACCTTCACCCGCTGCAATGACGTAATGCACAGTCTTCTGCCTCCTGTCTTGCTGTTTTGTTAATGCAATTAAATTTAAAATAAAAAGTTTGCTTCCCGTCCTCGATATATTCAGACATGTCTATTTTTGTGACAAGTTAGTATTTAAAAAAATTATTCAAATTTGTGCAGTACTGGCTGCGTGTTTGCGCCACTTCCGCTGTCATGTCGGAATTAAAAGAAGGCAAAAAAAAAAAACCTGTGTAAACTTTTATTCAGACTTAACATTTTCATGTAAACTCAAAGAAGAACAATTTAATTCAGAATTAGTTAATCCGGAAATAATCATTTGAATTAAAAACATCATTACCCAATGTCAGTGATACCATTCTGGTTAGAGTTGGTGTAATTTAAGTTTTTCTGTTATTATTGTTTCTCAAAACATCAGGTAATATTGTGTTTAAATGCTAATGCTTCTTTTTAATGCTGACTGAAAATACATTTCAGTGATAATTAAAAATGAGGAAAATTGCTCTTACCAACTAAACTTTAAAAGAATAACAGAAAGATAAAACGCACACAACATTAGCAGAACCTGGCAAGACCTTTCCCCATGTGATATTGTTGAATTATTCAAATGGCATTAAAGCTGCGCTTTCACAAACATGACATATGAAATGCTTTCTGACTGGTATTCAGTGTTTCTACCTACAGTGGTGTCTTTAAACCAACTATTTACAGTGTGTAGTTAGATGCTTTTTCTCTCTCTTATTGTGCCACAGACTCCTCTTCTACTTCAAGACACTGACTAAGTCCATCTTTTTGTCTCAGTTTTCTGTCTGATCCACCTGGATCATCACAATGTTTTGATCCTGTTGTTGCTCGTCATTGTTTCATTTTTCACATCCCCAGGCATCGTGGGCCTCCAGTACCCTCGGGTTCTGGTTCACAGAGCTTCTTGAGCGAAACCGACAGTTCCAGGCTTGGATCTTTGAAGGGCGGCCCAACTGCTTCTGGATGACAGGCTTCTTCAACCCACAGGGCTTCCTGACAGCCATGAGACAGGTACACACAGCATCAGGCTGCCCACTCATTCACCCGCTGCTGAGGGGTAGACCAGATGGCGCACAGAGGGAAAACAAGGCACAAAGCCAAACTTAAACACAAACAATCATGTTTACATGTACACACACTTTCACACACAGACACGCTCATTTAGTCACAAGCAAGTAATAAACATTATTTTTGGATGCATTTTTTTTTTAACAATGTTAATCAGTGCGTTGAATCCTGCTTAATGCTCATTTGAATATATTTTAGAATGAATGCTTTATCAGTTTTGGAGAAATGAACTTACTGATAATTTTTTATTTAAAAAAATATGTAAACTGATTATTTTAGTACTATCAACATGCATTTGAATTCTTACATGAATATCCTCATTCTGCTTAACACCGTGGTTTATACTCAACAGAGTATAGTTAATGCTGCAAGTTGTCCATTTATTTCTGGCAAATGTACCTTAAGCAGGGGTGCTTAAGTCTGCTGTCTGCAAGTCTGAGATCTACTATCCTACAGCTTCACCAACACACCTGAATCAAATAAATTGCTCGTTACCGGGTCTTCAAATGTGAATACCATGCAGAGAACATTAAGCCCTGCTCTCTGTTCTTCCCCAAAAGTGCATTTCAAATCTACTATTACCAGAGAACTCATCAGAGCGTGTTCTCAAGGACCAGAAGGGGGGATTGATTTTTAAGTCCTTTTAAACATCTAAAAATGTTTTAATGATCTTGGGCTTTCTTATTCATCCGATTCACTTTTACATAATGATTCATTGAGGACTCTGAGGTCCACTGATACTGGCCTTTTAGTTGTTCCAAAAGTAAGGACCAAAACTTGTGGTGAGACCTTTTTCCAACCTTATGGTCCTCGTTTGTGGAACAGCCTGCCAGAGCGCCTCAGGGCTGAAGAGACACTCAAGACCAGCTCAAGAAACTGAAGACCAACATTTTTAGAATTTTAAAAAACATTTTCCAGTTAATTTTAATTTAGTTCATGTTTTGCTTTTATGTTAATATATCCTTAAACGGAGTGTCGGGGATATTATGGTTTAGACCCGACCACCACCGCCATCGATTGTTCTTGTTAATGTGATAACTTGAATATTATATTTAGAGTTTTGCATATGCATAAATATCATAGAGAGGATAAAATTATTAGATTTTGAGCAATTTATTATTTTTAGTTTGGCCACCAGGGGATACTCAAACCTGAAAACTGTTTTGGCTATCCACTACTTTCTTGAAGCCTAATCATTTCCATGATCCATATACATTAGCAACATTAATTAACATTAGCTAGTACAGTTTTAAAATGTAATACTACTTCAGACAAATCTTAAAATTGATCAAACAATGGCAAAATCTCAAAGAATGATACATGGGTCACGTTATTTATCAAAAGAAGACCGAACAGAGAGAGTCTCCCACCCATCTACTCTACCAGAATGGGTAGATGACTAGAAGCAGTGGCCTGACAATAGCTACGTTGTCTACGTAAATTGCTTAATTTTTAGTGAGGCTGTCAATGGCGAAGAACTCTGTTACTATAAAAGCACAGTAGCTTGTAACAATCTGCATAGTAAAAAATAGAAAAATTATGGTGTAGAAAAAAGGGAACATTTATTGTCCTGAAAGCTGAAATGGAGCCAAGTCAACGCACTAACAAATCTAAACATTTGGTGTGGGCAATGACGAGAGAGAGTGTGACCGAAAGAGTGGACTGTTCCTGCATGATTTTATAAAAAAGTACAACATAAAAAAAAAAACTCAATAAGTATCTAGCACTAATAATTAGAGTAATTATGAAGCTCTTTGTGTTGCACTTCGATAGTGCCAGTGTCTGATTCTTCTCAGCTGCATCGTGGTATCTAGTTAGCCTTTGCTACTGCATGTAAGAAAAAGACACTAATGAGTGTTTTTGAATAGCTATGTTTCCTATTTTAGTGTGTAAACACATTCTTTTAATGTTAATATGTATGAGGTTTTTCATAATATAAAGCACTTTGTGTTGCATTTAACAAGAAAAACACTTTATGAATAGTTGTCATTGGATTTTAATGAGGTAAAGTTAGATTTCATTTGATATTCTTTAGTTTCCATGGAGAAGGGATTAAAGTTGACAAGGACGTGAGTTATGCACAACTGACCAGAGACGGTCCTTGAGGGCTGTTGTCCTGCAGGTTTTTAATGTGTTCTGCTTTAACACACCAGATTCAAACCTGCAGGATTGTGTCCTTTGAGGGACGGAGCTGGAAACCACAGTGCACTCTTCTAAACCTGGATCACTGATATGTGCCGATAGCAGCACTACATGTTTCCCTGCTGATAAAATTTCAGTTTTTAAAAAAAAGAATGAAGGCAAAGTTGGTTTAGGAAACATGCCAATTAAAAAAACTGAAAGGGAGATTTTCAGCCTTATAAATGTTTTCACTTAAATCAGTCTCCTTGGTTTGCATTTTGAGGATTGCAATGATAAGAAAATGGAATCATTTGTCATTCACATCTACACCTGAATTTCAGATTCTATTTATCCTGCTCTGTAGAAAAATACTTGTTCCATAGAACACAAAAAAACCAACATCATATTTTTTTTCCTTTTTTTATGTTGAAAGCACTTGTTGGATTATTGAGTTTCCAAAAATAGTCACCTTTGCACTTGTGTACTGGCTTCTCGGGAGATACATTCACAGCTTTTATCAGGCCACTGGCATCACAAAATACCTGGGGAGTTGCTAATTCTGTGTATTAAATGGGCTTAAAACACCAGGCTGGTTTTGCTAAGATTTGCTGTTCTTTTTTTTTCATTGCCCTCACCTGTCAACTAAATGATAATAAGCTTTGTCTGTTATTTTTGTTATTGTAAATTAAGTTCAAAGACTGAAAGATTGCTAAAAAATTGCTAAAAAAACTCACAAGTCTGTATCTGCCCTGCGGTGTTTGTATTTTCCTTCTAACTTTAAATCAAAATACAATAAATGTCGGGTATTTTCCTTTATCAATGGAATAAGACACTTCAAACTCGGAGTAGAGCTTTTCTCATTGCAATGGAGGAAGAGATCATCTATGCAGCACCAAGGCGCATCTGCCATCAAGTCTCAACTTCCTCTCCCCACACAGCATCTTTATTACAAACAGCATAGTTCCTTATAAGGTAATACAACAAGGGAAAGTACAAGATGCTTCAGTTGAGTGAAAGTTCTGATAAAGCTCAGTGGAACAAAAACAGTTAAATTTATCAGCAAACCAGACATGACAGCTTTCCAACAGAGGTGTCAAAACTCTGAGCCTGACACTGAAACTTCAATATGTCTCAGACACCGAAACTTTCAAATATGTCAACATCTGCTTTATAAACCCTAACAATAAATACAGCTTGTATGCTACAAACAGTCAAATATAAGCTCCATCACTGAAATGTGTCGCAGTGTTGGAGTTGTCAGATGCCTAACTGGCAGAAATGTTGCGCTGATCCACAGGAGATTACTCGTGCCAACAAGGGTTGGGCCCTGGACCGTATGGTGTTGTGCAATGAGGTCACAAGGTGGATGAAGGATGACATCACCCAACCCCCCACTGAGGGAGTATATGTCTACGGTCTTTACCTGGAGGGAGCTGGCTGGGACCGTCGCAGCTGCAAACTCATTGACTCCAAACCCAAAGTCCTCTTTGAGATGATGCCCGTGATCAGGCTGTACGCAGAGAATAATGGTGAGTTTTGTTTTTAAAGATTACCAGGTGAAGGCATATGAGGGGGAGGATTTGGGGAGCTGTAATCCTGCTTCTCTGAAGACAATCTTTTAGTCTTTTTCCTTTTTAAAGTTGCCATCCCACGCTGTCACTGGATGGATGTAACATTTAAATGTCAAGCAGACTAAATGCTGTTCATTATGTTGGGGAATACATTCCCAGCAGTATTTGTTATGGATAAAGGCCAGAGCACACTGAGCTGGTGAGGTTCAAAATTAAAACATCCAACAGGTGATCACTGAGTTACAATGCAGTGTTATGGGAGATTTATGATCCTGCCATTCATGAAATTATTTATATTACATGTAACAAGCACCCTCAGTTTCTCAGTTTGTAGGCAAGGTGGAGAAAGTGTAAGCCAGAGATGGAGAAACTCCACAGAAAGGCCACTACCAAAGCCGAGCTTCGAACCAGCAACTTCCTTGCTGTGAGGCTACAGTGCTAACCAACTTTGCAGCCCTCAAAACCACTAATGATATGAAAAAAGAGAAGCTGCTCACAAAGTGATAAGTTGTATGAAGATGATGTGAGGGTGAACTGGGGTTGCAATATTGAGTTGAGATTTACCACTTAAATTGCAGCTATGACATCAGGGTGTCAAAAATACTATAGTTATTTAGTGAAGATGTACAATTTTGATCATGTTTAAAAGGCGGCAGCTGCCATTCTTCCCTATTGTTCTTTTTTTATTCTTATCCCTTGAAAACCAGTTAATTTTCTGATTAGTTTAAGATAAGAAGGATCAGTTTCTCGTGATAACGATATCAATTTTCACAAGAAAACAAACTTTTCCTTCAGCAACATAATTAATATGGGCTCAGCCGGAAGGAGGGGCAGCAGTCATTATATGTGTAATTATGTGAACGAGTGGTTGGTGAAACTTAATAGTGATACACATTACATTTTCAGCCTTTGTTAGACCTGATAGAATTAAAATCAGGTGTATTGATCAGTTGGCAATACACCTGACTGGCTTGACTGTGCTGACATCCCAGGCAAACGTTTCAGGGAGTTCTCAGAACATTCAAGCCAAAGAGACATCTGATCCACCATTTGAGATGTTTTTAAGAGAAGAAGATAATGGCTAAGCTCTTATCCATGTTGAAAGACAGTCCCCACCCCCTCCTAACGGAACACTGACAGCCTCTCAGTGCAGCTTCATCACCAGACTGCTGCAAGTCCTTGATTCTTCCACACAGCAAACCAGTGCTGCTCCCAGTACACCACAAACACTATAAAAGTCAATAATGTGTATGTTATCATTTCTTATTTATTAAATTCATATGAACACTTAAACGTTTGTATGTGCAGCAGAGGTTGCGTTAACCGAATATTTCCCATCATTCACTGTTTTTTTTAAAGCAGAGACAGAAAATTCTGAAGGTTGTCCGTCATTTTGACTGATTGCAATTCACACCCTTGACCTCAAGGTTAACAGGCGAACAGATGTGACAAGTCGCAGACCGGCGCAACTGGTGCAGAAGAAGTGCATGCTGCAGGATTTCTCTGATTAAACCCTTCATTCAGAGAATCATGTCAACTTCTGTTTACATCACTTAAAGAGATTTTCCCTGATTTTTAAACTTTGGATGAAGTGGTGCTTGTAATTCCTGTCTCCAGTGTGGCTGCAGAGCTCAGATTCAGCTTTCATATATACATCAAAATAGCAACAAGACCATGACTGTTTGAGGCTAAATAAGAAAAAAAACCTAATTTTTCATTCACAATAGCTTCTGCAGCAATCCTACTTGAGACATTTGATTACACAGAAGCAGGCACGTAGTTCAAGTCATGCAGATCAGGAGGAGACTGAGCGTTCAGGCCAGAGCAGAAAAACTGAGTCCAGTTGTTCATTGTTTATACTGGGGCCAGTCAGTTATTTTGGTCACTGAGGAAAAAAGGTTATATGTATACATCGCCCTATACTGTAGATTTTCGGTTCACCTTTTTTGGACTGAATGTAAAAGAAATAACTTAAATACAGTTAAATTTAATGTGTCATTATTATAATTTAAAACATTTAAGCAATGGGTAAAAATAGATTAGGATAGGATTTTTATGAGAGTCAGTCAAAATGATAGATGACAAAAAAGTCTAACGCAACTTCAATATGTGTCAGATACTGAAACGTGTCTGTGCAGTTTACCACATGTGTGCATGGGTTTTTTTTAAGATTCCTCCTTGTCCAATCAAATGCAACACACTGTCTTGAAATTTTGGCAAGGAGTGAACATTAGTCTTATTTATTGTTTCTCTCTGTGTTGGCTCAGGTGGGCTATGAACAGCACCAGCCCCCTCGCAACAAACTTTGTTTTCTCAAGACAACAAATTAAGTTATCTCCTTTTCACAAGGAAAATAAAAACATTTGAGCACGACCATTGTTAGCTTCCTAGAGAAAAAATTTCTTCATCAGGTAAAATAAATAGAGGAAAGCTTTAATCAAATCCTCCATATAAATATAGATGTATAATAGATACACTAAAGCATCAAAATGGGAGCAGTTGTGTATATATATTAAAGTGAAATTAGAAACTTTTTTCTTTCTCTAAATGTATTGTTGATGTTGACATTCAGATCATTGGTTTTCTGGTTTTTCCATGAGTTACAAGAAAAACAACTACCAATGCCATATTTACACCCTTCTAAAGCTGTAAGTCCATCAATGACCCTCCAAAATGAGAGCTACTCTGATTTCTCCATCTCCAACTATTCCTCTGGACACCTGCAGCAATCCCTTTTAAATGAATAACTGTAGCAATGATACACAAGAAATCAGCCTTCTGGATTTGAGTGTGTCAAATGGGATGAATGCAATATGCATGTGTGTGGGAGCAAGCAGTTTATAGATGTGTTTCCAGAACACGAACCAGAACTTAGCACACCACACTTTTTTCCAAGAGTATTTTAGCCCTTTGTCTGCGCTGAAGTCAATGTTTTGTCAGACACATAATGGCAAATAAAGTGTGTCAGTTCACCCAGCGGTGCTTGTCAGGTGGTCAGCAATGCTGCACTAAAACCAGGAAGCTGGTCTTTGCTATATTTATTCAGAATCATCCATGTTATGAGGACATTTCATTGGTTTTAGTTGTGCCTTAAACCATAGCTGCTGTAGAAAGTCAGAGCTTAATATTTTAGTGCTCTTAATCAGATTTTCCTGACCACAGCTGCCTCCGTTTTCTTCCATGATTGCAGCACTTTTCCCCGTGGATCAGAGTAATCAACAAAAAGGAAGTGCGCTTGAGTTTTATTAACTCAAAATCTGTCCATATTTGTGTCTTCGAGCATAACCATTGCAATGCTTTACTGGTTTTGATCTTACTGTCTTGTTGTTTCAATCTGAGCAACCTCTCTTTGTGCAACTCATCCAACTGAATACTGTGATTTCTCAGCTGTCACCCACTCAGCAGTATAAATGAGGACGTGCTTGACAGCTTCTTTTACTTAAACTGCTAAAGTATCACATTTGACCACATTTGAGATATTTTATTTTGTGACAGAATTTGAGGTCTTTCCTTGTGTTTCTGCAGTTCCCAAAATTTAAATCCAAGTTTAAATATAGTCAAAACTATAATAATAGTTTCTGTGGTACAGATTTTATGTGTTATTTTTGATAAGACAGCTGGAAGTGTCTATAGCATTAACTAATATTAATACTTCACTGCGAATAAAGAGATCTTACTCTAGATATTTAATTTACTGTATAGCTGTATTATCTTTTCTCTAAAATACTTCTGTTTTCTAACGGCTTCAAAATTGCTGTTAAATTACAGTTTTTGATTTTTTATGTTTGTTTGTGTATCTGTGTTGCAGGTGTGAAGGATTCCCGCCTCTATTCCTGTCCAATCTACAAGAAGCCGGTTAGGACGGATTTAAATTACATCGCAGCTGTAGACCTAAAAACATCCCTTTCGCCAGAACACTGGATCCTTAGAGGTGTGGCTCTCCTCTGTGATGTGAAATGATTCCTTCATGTTGAAAACACTGACATATCACGAGAATGTAAAATTCCCATCAATCAACAAGCACATTTACCTCCCATTTAGACATAGTTTGTATATGAAGACCACAAGGATTAAACATGTTGAAGACAGCTTCAATCTGGCTTAAATTGTCTGAAAAATCTATGTATCTATCTATCTATCTATCTATCTATCTATCTATCTATCTATCTATCTATCTATCTATCTATCTATCTA
>JBAMHX010000007.1:19913868-19925350 GCA_037177515.1 Pseudomugil tenellus | reverse complement strand
TCTATCTATCTATCTATCTATCTATCTATCTATCTATCTATCTATCTATCTATCTATCTATCTATCTATCTATCTTCAGTATTTTTGTTTTATTTTTGTCAAGTTTTTAGTTGGTCCAGTTCTTTCTTTCTCCCCTCAACTATTTTATCTTTTCATGTTTATACAGTAGACTACATTGAATGTGCCCACTGTGTTTGTCTCTGCTCTTCAGTTCAATTTAAAATTGTTGTTTCTATTGAAAAAAAGATTTCAGCTGAAAAGGTCCTTTTGTATTCATATGCAGCAAGCATATCTTTCTAAAATTATGCTCCAGGTAAATAACTCAGCAGAAGACTCAGCAGAAGTTAAATACATAGAAATTTTAATTCAGTTTTTACAAAAAACAATGGCATCAATAAAACATCAAAACACTTTTTTGGTAGTATTTTCTTTTCTTACAAAACCACCATACTGTATGCACCCTAAAGCTACCCTGTACACAGATCAGGCTTTCCCAATATGTAATCTTTACACTGAAATCCTTGTATGTATGTCATAACATTGCTCCAACATGGCTGTTAAATCAGGGGTCAGATGCAAAGGTTTGTCCACAATATAGAAATGTTCATTTGCAATGGTATTGTTTTCCAGGACTGTTATATAATCTGTTAAAACTGTATTACAAACACTGATATCACCTTTATTTTTTTAAAAAAAGAAACATTAAAGAAATATACTGTGAAATAACAAGAAACATACATTACAGTTTGGACAGTGCTGTTCAGATTTATAAAATCTCACATTCATTTAAAAGAAAATGACATACTGGTATGTTTTAATGTATGACAGTATTTTATTAAAATGTTTTCAAATGCTTTTATATGTAGGTTTTGGCATTTTTCAGAAGTCAGAGGCGAGTGTAGAAAATTATGCACACGTCTAAAAAAAGCTTGTCTCAATGCTAGAATTTCAAACTGTGTCAAGTAAAACTACTCAATATAACTGTTAATTTTTGTGGGGAAAAAAAGGACGATTTGTGATTAATAAAGGAACATTAATTTATTTGTTTTATACTGCTTCATCCAATTTAGGGATGCAGGGAGTTGACCTAAATTAAAGAACAATACATATAAAATCTTAATGCAGTTCTTTAATATTTTTGTTCTTCTCCTCTGGTGATGAATAAATGATTCATAATCACACATATTGCAGAAATAACAAAACTCTTTTTTGACTAAATGTCAAAAAGGTCCCATTGAAAGGTTCTAGCTTAGTTAATAAGTAAAAAAAGAAAATCATGAGAGACTTGATATTTAATTGTTTAATTATAACTGCATATTTTAATAATTCTAGAAGGAAAATCATTTTTCTTTATTCATTCCAATAGAGAAAAATTAAATACATATCTTATCTTTCATCTTAAATCATAACAATAGTTTAATTTTTCTAAGAAAAAAAAAACTTAAAACTCTGATACATACATTCACTTTTATCCAATTTTTCCAAAAGATTGTAACTAAATGCAGTGGGTGGCATTCAGAGTTTATTCCTGTATTTATAATGCTGCAGACCTGCTGCAGCTGAGTTACATTTGTTCATGAGTGATCTGGGATGCTCATTTGTAAGTGTTGGGCTTTCATATACAACATGACATATTGCATTTACCTGATGAACTACATGAAAAAGGGTCACCACCAGTTCATCTTATGCTTAAGGTGAGATTATCACTTGTTTGTCACTTGTTTTTATTGTGAAATACAACATAGTTCCAAGAGGTGAGTGAAGTTATATGCTGAACCAAACCAGACAGATGAACACCCTCAGTTTTAAATTTTCCAACAGAGTTTGCAATAATGACCTACAATATATACTCATGATAACTGACATTTCACAAAATGTGGTCAATAAAGATGTTTAAAAAGTGCCAAGTAACAGAAGTGCATCTTAAAACAATCTTACATGTCTTGTCTTATTCTTATTTTATTTAAGTATACTATATGTTGAAGTATACTATATGATCACATTGTGAACAAGCTTTTATACATTTCTATACATTCTCCAAGCTGCTAATGCATCTGACCCCAGATAAACTGTTTTCAGCTGAACTGGAAAATCTGCTGGGCAACATGAACATTTTAGATAATGCCGATCATGAAAGGCAACTTTGGAAAACTTGTGTGAATATCACAATATAGCCATAAACTACTTTTAAAATGTTTGGTTTTTTTACCTTTCATAGTTGCAGACTGCCAGTTAGACACCTCCAAAATCTGGTGTTGCCAACAAGTTTGATGGCATTATGGACACATTGTGGATCATTTTGACTGCCTACGTTTTTGCATATTTGCAAAAGATTTGAGTTTCAAAGCTTTTATTTCACTCCAAACCATTCCTTACCATTCTTGCATTCATAAACCCATTGATACGCTGGTGTTTCTGGCACTATAAAACTGCTCTTTACATGTTCTTTTACGATGCAATTTGCAATTGATTTCCCCTCATACATTATCCTGCAGCTATTCTTTACTGCCCTGTAAACTGAGATCTGCATTAAAGCAGCTGGCTGAAAGATGGGTTTCTGTGGTACTGTGACTGCTACAAGCTTCACAAAGCTAAAGTCAGAACGATGATTTGAACCAAGTGCAAATCTTCTGTCTCTGAGTGTGTACTGTACAACACTGTGTCTGACTAACTTTTACCACGATGGATTTTCCAGCTTCAACTTTTAAACTACAGCATATTTTTGGAATTTATTCCCTTATAGCTCCCCATGCTACACTTATAATTACATAAGTGACTATATGTATACTACAGCTCGGGCCTAGATAAGGTAATCAAACAGCAAAATGAGATTTTTCTCCTCCTTATAGCCTAACTCTGATTCCTTCTTAGCTCGAACTTGTTTCTGTGACAACAGTGTCTAGAGGATCAAAGCTCCTCCATCTGATATCAAAGTCTGTGTGTGTCTGCGTAAATTAAAAATAATCTGAGCCATTCTTACGGCATTACATTCCCCTGGGACAATGTGCGAGTCATCTCTGTGTGCACAAAGAAGGTCTTGAGTTCTCCTTTGCCCTTGACATTGATGATTCCTCTACAAGAGCACATGTAGCCCAGAGTCAGGAGGATGCGACTCGTCTCCTCTGTCACCTTCAAGGAGAAAAACAGTGATCATGTCAGTTTTGCTTTTTGTGTTGGCAAAAACGCTCAGCTCTCCACAAAGAGAAGTCTGCAGAGCATTAACTTGATAAGTAGTAATAGAGCCTTCCTGTGTCAACCAACCTCATGTATTCTGCAGAATTCAGTTGGAAAATGATCTAAACTCTAGCTGGTATTATTCAAGTCTATAAGATATGCATTGGTCAAATCTTATTCAGAAGTATTATTACCATCACTATCAGTTGTCCTGTAAAAGAAATGCCACATGAATCATCTTTTCTGAGTGGAAGCTGCAGAGTAAAAAGAAAATTCAGTTTCCTATGAGAACAGTAGGAGAGGATGAAATACTGTATAAACAGGAGCAAAAATGGAGAAAAGCCTCTGTGGATTTTTGAAACCAGGAACCAGTCAAAATAACTGTGACAAGGAGATATGTGTGTCGGCTTGGAAAAAGAAAAATCCATATTTCTTATTCTTGTCTTCCTCATATTTGAAAACATCAACAGGCATCTGGAAATGCTGTTGAGAGCACTGCAGTTGTGCTGCACCTTAAGCAGATGGCTCTATTAAATGTGTACTAACTGTGAAGCGTATTACAGCTCTCTGAAGACTTCATGATCGCCCCAGCCACATGCCAAGCAGGCGGGTAACCATTATATCTTATCAGTGCTCAGACACGTTGTCAATGCAAAATTTGAAGACTATAAGACTTGAAGATGATGTACTTGCGTCACATAAATGGCACATGTGAAGGGAAGACGTTTTATCTTTAACACATATGAACTGTCATTTAACATGTCTGCATATGAATAGAGCGCCATCCTGGTCCCCTAAGATAAAAAGCCAGCGTTAGGCATGGTGTGATGTCTGGGAGATGCAGACAATGTAGTCCCCCCTCCCCCTACCACACACACTATACAACAATAAGGATTAAGAATGGGAGAATGAGTGTAGCAAAACCATTAAATAATCTCCAACTGTAAAAGTGTGACTTAAACATGTGTTTATATGTGATGAAGGTCAGACAGCTCACCTGTATCTTCCCCAGGACTCCAGTGCTGTCCATTCTGCTGGCTACATTCACTGTGTTCCCCCAGATGTCATATTGTGGTTTCTGAGCCCCAATAACACCAGCTATAACTGGACCATGGTTAATACCTGAGAAGGAAAAGAGATTTCTTGTAAACCTTTTGTCTTTGCCATTTTGTCAGCGATTACCACATTTTCTGCTTCACACTACTATATCTTATTATCTGACACATTTGGGTCCATTCCTGTAACGGATGTGCTGTATTGGATCATCAAATAATATTAAATGCTTATTAGAAGAAGCTAAAAAGAAAATTGCAAGAAAACCTGCTCGTGTCTAAAAAGAATAGAGCTTTTACAAAATTCCATGGACGGTGAGATTACTCTCAGTCTTTCTAAGATTACAAGAAAGTGCTGTGTGCACAAGGGTGAAGGCAGCAAACTCAGACACACAGCCAGTGGGTTTGTACACTCAGAGTGCATGAGGAGCAGTATTCCTGCCTGGTGGAGCACATTAAGTCCCATTTGGAAGCACCAGGGTTGTATAGTTCCACCCGTGCACACTGCTGAGTTAATGGTCTGCAAAGACAGGTTCAAGGTATTGAACTCGGGACTCTTGCCGCTGACAGGGAGCTTCAACCTGCCTGGCTTCTTTCCTACCTACACAATACCTTTGTTGCATGACTTTTATTTGAGTTATTTGTTCATTTCAGTCCAAAGGTGAATTTATACTCGTATGACAACTGCACACAGTTGCACAGTTTGTTTGTAAAACGTGCTCTCGCACTCAGACACACTGTTACAGCGACATGTTGCAGTTTCTATTCCGCACGGTTACCACCGAGATACAGGAATAAGTTTTAGAAATCTAGAAACATTACTTGTGTGTAACCAGCCTCCAGGCAGGAGTGCATGTCATGCAGAGTTGGAAAGTAATGGATTACTGGTGTATTTTAAATAAGTTACTTTCACAAAAAAAAAAAAAAAAAAAAAAAGGATTACTTACACCATTACACGCAAGTTGCACTGTGTGATTGCAGATTACATTACAGTTATTTAGAAGACACTTTTCCCCAAAGCAACTTACATTTTTGGGTCATAGGGTTCAGTGTCTTACCCAAGGGCACTTCAGCATGTAGTCAGGGGAAGCCTGGAATTGAACCACCAACTTTCAGCTTGGCAGACAACTGCTTTTACCTCCTGAGCTAAAGGCTCCCTAGAGATAGCATTATATGCGCAAATACACTGGAAGCCAGTGCGCTAGACGACTTCCGGTTTCCACCACAGACAGTATGTAAAGATTTCCACACAAAGAACGATAATGGCAGAAGATGAGAAAAACTAACAGGAGGAAGACAAAAATGCACTTTTGGCGTAGAGATTTACCTACAAACCCGGTCTAGAAGGGTGCAACATCACGGTGCAGTGCATGTTTTGCTGCTTTCGGCATCGAATTTGAAGGAGCGTTTAGAGGTAAATTGGCTGGCAAACTAACTGAGAAATGATGACAGTGTTCATGTGCAGAAATCGCATCTTTCAACTTAATTTAAGTTAAATTTTATATTTACAAGGGCTTTCTTTTTAAAAAGCGCTTTAGCATAAATGCCGGTGGCTTTAGCTTACACATGCAAAGAAAGCTGACTATTTTAATATACAAATTTTGTGGTTTTATAATGATTTTTCTTTTTTTTTCAAATTGAACAAGTTTTCCATGTATCCTTGTTCCAGCACATCTGGATGAAAATGAATGAATCATTGTACAAAACCTGTGAGTCTATTGCAGGGGTGTCAAAGTGCATTCCTTAGGGGCCGCTGTCCTGCAGGTTTTCAATGTATCCCGTTTCAATGCACCTGGCTTGGATCCAGCAGCCAATTAAGTTCTCCACAATGATTGGCTGATTGGACTCAGGTGTGTTGGAGCAGTGATACATGGAAAACCTGCAGGATTGTGGCCCTCGAGGACTGGAGCTTGACACCCCTGGTCTATTGGATCCATTTAATTTTATTCAGGTGTGTTGAAGCAGGAATACAAGGAAAATCTGTTGGATTGTGACCATTTTAGGTATGAATTGAGCTTTAGAAAATAACAAGTGGCTAAATGAATGATAAAGGAAAGCAGATTTGACAGAATTAAAACAATCTTTTTCTGCCGTACAGAAGTTAGTACATCAATATATTGGTACTACCTAGTCTGTTTTGATAAATATATGTCTATCAACACTAAGCTAATTATGTAAAATTATGTTAACTAAATTTGGTATTGCTGATAAACACGCTCACCGAGACTATTTTAAAGTACTTAGATAACATTGCTTTATGTGAGTAATCCAAAGGAATACATCACAGATTACATTTTATGAAGTGCAATCAGTAATCTGTAATGGATTAAATTTTAAATGTAACCCTGCCAACACTGATGTCATGTCTGGAAGCCTCGGGCAACCTGCATGAGGCATGACGCAGTGACACCGTACTCAGATTCTGCATGGGTGTTTTAGTTGATTTGGAAACGGGGAAACTAATTATCGGAGGTGTCAGAAGAATTAATAGTTTCCAGAGGTTTCAGGGCTTCTTCTTGTCTCATATAAGATTTCATTTGCTCAACAGGACGAGGTTGTTGTCTGATTCTCCTCCTACATTTTTAATACAAGGCGAATCTCAGTTGCGGGCCAGTCAGTTCATGCACTCTGCATCTAGGAAGCCAGGCTGTTGTAAAGGAAAAGGTATCTGGCATTGCCCTGCTGAAATAACCACAGCTTTTCCATGAAAAGATGTTGCTTTGACTGCAGTGTATGCCTCACATCTTTACTGACTACAAGCCTGTTGGTCTTTATCATGTTTGGGAGACAGAAGCTAAAAAAAGGACTGATTTGGCCCGAGATCACATTCACATTTTTTTTTTTTAAGATGAAATTAGCTTGTTCCCAGAGAACTTGGTAGCGTTTCTGCTAAGTTGATGTATGAGTCAATAGTTTCTCAGGCAGAGTGACCTCTGGGCTTGAAGGCTGCATGTATTCAACTGTGATTTCCAGCCTCGGCCTTTTTACACTGAGATAACTCCAAAATCTTATTCACTCTGGATGGTAAAACATTCTTTATTCTGATTTCTTTCCATGAAAGTTGTTTGGACTGCTATGTCCTTTTTATATTTTCAGCTCAATTCTTTCATATTGGCAGCACATTTTTCTATGACTGCAAATATATTAAGGTGGAAAGATGATGACAGTCAAGTGAAAACTCTTTTGTAAGAAAAGTCAGTTTAGGAAAAGACCAATATAATTTACAGTTTATTAATAATTTGTAGGTTTTTCATTAGAACTTACCGACTCTGAGTTTGAAATCATTGAAGGAGTGCTTGTTGATAACATCCAACTTCCCCACCAATGCAAAAGCAAACTCTACCATAGTTCCTATGTGCATGTACTGTCTGTCATGTTCCTGCAAGAGAAAAATGTTACTCATTTAGCTAAAATGTAAATGCTTGTTAAGTCACAAAAAACACTGAGAAAAAAAAAAAACTTCCTTTACCTGGGATGTGTACTCAGGCCCTGGTGATGAGTTTAGCCCAGTTGCAGCCATATAAGTGCTGCCAATTGTCTTGATCTTCTCCACCCCACTGAATTTAGGTTTGGAAAGCAGCTACACAGAGATAAAAAAAAAAGGAAAACAACGATTCCCTCAGTATTTATGATCAGTTAAGTATTATCAATATTATAAATGACAGATGTTTGAGCATCTATAGCAACATTTCATTTTATAAATCTGGGAGAAGTATTTTTTTTCACAGCAAAAGCTGTTTGTAATTTTCTAATATTAGCAGAGTTTGTATCCTGCTGCTAGAACAGTTGTGAAACCCACTGGAAAGGTATCGTATGACATTGCTGGTGCAAGTGTTAGATGTTGTGCCTGATGTACTGCTGAAGGTTATTTACCTCATCAAAGTCAGCGATGATTTCGTTGAGGAGCCTGAGGCACTCTAATCCCTCCTTGTTTACATCAGATTCAGTGTAGAACTCTTTAAAGTCAGGGATCGAGGCGAACATGACACACACCAGGTCGTAGGACTGGTGGTACAGATCCTGGATGACAAGAAGCAGACAGCAAAATGCAGATGTTAGTTTGGACAACTGCAACACAATGTTGATAAATAGGCATGCTGGTTATAAGTCTCATCTAGAGGGTTTTGTAAAACACATGAAGATTGTTTTCAGTAAAAATCAGGACTACACAGGCTGTTAACACACAAGTGCTTAACTAGACATCAAATGGAAAGCTACACCAAGCTGAATCCAAATAACACTCACTCTAAAACCAATTAGATAAGATTTTGGGAGCCTGTTGAAGAGCTGAGACCATCATTGGCATCTCAGTGATTGACATTGTTGCCCCAGTTCACACCATCATGGCCTCCACATTACGCACATTACTTTAACCTCCATACAGATCTAACATGTTTACAAAGTACTTGCTTATAATACCAGAACTGAAAGGCAATAATGACATTGGTAAATCAAAAGCAAGATTCTTTTATTTCTTTCCATTTTGTCTCCTATTGTTGTCTCTTCACATACAAATATAAAGTTGTACATTAATGAAAATAACAAATATCTACCTCATTTTTCCAGTTGCGAGCTAAGAAATGTTCTGCAACATGAGCAGGCAGGACGTTTTCCAGCAAAACCCGGTTTAGGTTCTCCATGGTTTCAATCTCCTCACACTCCTTCTTGAACTTGTTCTTCCAGAGAAAGTCTAACCTACAGTAATATTCATTCTGTTACAAGAGGACACAGAGGTGAAGAGACTGAAGGTACAGCTGTACAGCTTGCTTCCATCAAGTTACAGAGAAAAACAGAAATATGGACACAAGGAGGATGCAACACAGAAACAAACCAGTTACAGTCACACAGGACACACACACACATACAGCAAGAGTTTCCACATGTTGGAAAAGACAGATGCAGTAATGATTCAGTCTTGATCACATGACACAGTTACGTAACAGTGGGTAAAACGCTTCAGGGGGACATTTTTCTGTTGGAAATGTTGTGGGAACATCTGAAAACATGCCAATTGATTTTTTTTTATCTTCCACACATGAATCACTCAGCATCTGTATGATGACAGCTCCATCTGAACCTAAAGCCAGTTGATTAATATGATGCTCCAACAAATGAAAACATGTTTATGGTATGAAAGATACAAACAAAACAATGCAAAGCAAATGATAAGATCAGATATTGTATGTATAACTTGCAGTAAAAAACTGCTTTTTATTGCCAAAAAAATGGAGAATGAGGCTTGGTGCAAATATAAACTATACGTAGCACAAAAATCAACTACATTTGGATTGGGTTAATAATATCTATTAATATCAATTGGTGTTGTATAATACAGAACATTATCTTTATATTGTACAGTCCAATTCAATTCAATTCAACTTTATTTGTATAACGCCATTTCACGACAATGTCTTGTCAAGGCACTTCATAGAGATTGACCAATTCATAAAAATAGCCTTATATAGGGAACCAGAAAGATACACAGCACTTGTTGCAAGAATGTATGTAGAAATAAGTTTTAAGCATTTATATACATGTTGGTGTTAAAAAAAAAAAGAAACACTCACTGTAACACTGTTACTGTGTTTGGCTTGTAAAAAAAAGTTTTATTTCCACCCTGACAATCTGTGCAGCAACTATTCCGCAGCAGGACTCTGGGGAACAACTGCAGCTACATTCCATAAAGTTCTTATAACAAACAGCAACATTATTCTGCTCGCATTTTCCTCACTGACAAACTGCTGTGACTGCATCCTAAGTTTAAATATAAATATGCAAATAACATAAAGTAGCTCACTGTAATGAGAGCATGTGTGTAATGTATTACCTGCCATATGTAATTCTCATCTTAAGGTTGAATATAAAAACATGCAACCCTCCAGAGTAAGTAATGCTTAAATGTTTAAACCTGGAACTGTTCAGTAAAGAAACAACATGGAGTGAAAAATGCACCTAAATTCACAGAATGACCTGTCTTTGTCATGGCAAGTGAATCTCAGAAGGTGTTAAGATTATTATGCATTATCATGTATCCTGTGAGTTCACACCTGGTACTAAAAAGTATCCTAACCTTAGTCTTCAGCAACAACTTTCAACTGGATCTCAGTTACCTGCTCTATATGCAAAACAGCATGCAGCTCAGTCACATGTCAGCCAAGCCCCCAAAATGTGTGCAGATGTTTGTTTTTAATCACAAATGCAAACATCCACTTAACAATAATTTTTTTTTTGTTTTCATTGTGAGTTATTTCTATCTATGACAACACAACATGCACCAATTGTCAAACATTGGATCCACTGGAAGAGCAGGCTGTTTGAATGAAGAAGTGGACGACTAAATATATAATTGTGTCAAAATGCAACAATACAGCTGCAATTATACAAAAGAGGAGTGCTGTGTGAATGTAAATTGTGGCTAACTGTTTCCTTTATGTTGTGACATCAGCCCAGATGAGTTTACATTTTCTACTGCATGCTAAATAAATGAATGTAGTTTGGATCTCATAAAGTTAAATCAACCAAGTGAAATGAATTACCAAAATCGCTTTCAATTTAGTAAAAATACCAAACATCAGTACAGATTTAATGTCTGCCTTTAAATGGTCTAATTTAGACGTCTGGGTCATCTTTGAAAGGAGGAATCAGTGAAATGATGCGTTTTTTACACACAATTTAATCTGAAACTCTGAACGTAGACTGTTCCCCAGCAGGTTGCGTGTTCAGCATTTTACCATGGTGACAGCCAGGTTAACGAGAGCAAAAAAGCATTCAGTTGTGAGTAACAAAAAATATGCTCAGCTTGGTTTTATTAATGGTTTGTCCTGTTAGACGGCACTCTCAGTACATGCAATTTGGAACTTGGACATCGCTTGTACAACTGCTTTGCTCCCTCTCTGCAGAAATGTAAATAAAAACACAGGCAGGTCCTTTAGGAAGCACAGTTGCTGAATTTGGAAGCTGCTTGGACATTTTTTCTGGAAACCAGAAGCACAAAAAAACATCTTGGTAGAATTTCCACTGCATGAGGGGAGGCACGTCCCGTGTGGTCAGATGTTTTCCACACTACCTCTAAATGAATGAAGCATTAGCAAAACTTGCATGTGTCCTCAGTAAGGGTGCATGTTAGCAGGTATAAAGAACCTCTCAAAGTACACCTGAGTGACTGCAGACTGTTCCTGATGATGCTTGGGAACAACCTGAGCAAGCGTGGCACAAAGTACTCCTGTAAACCCGCAGCTTTTTCACTGCTTTTGAGT
>JBAMHX010000007.1:19901548-19913768 GCA_037177515.1 Pseudomugil tenellus | reverse complement strand
AAACAAAGTTGTTAAGTGAAGGATGATAGAACAGACCAGCCCCATCTGTCATAAAGAAAGCTGATGTTTATTTATTTTGTTTACACATGTCTGGCAATATAAAAGAATAAGCAGAGAGATGCAAACCTGCAGAATCAGAAGTGCAGTTCCATCTGCATTCACATCAAACATTTAAAGCCCTAAAGGCGCACAAGTCCAGGAACCAACTGACCCATGTGAAATGCTTGTGGAGCTGTTTCTGCTACAGCCAGGAGCTACATCCTACAATTCAGAGCTGTCTTTATGCATGAAAGAGCATTTAAGGTTAATGAGACAAGATGATTGAAGTAAAATGTATTTTTAAAAACCGAAGCTCAGCTTCACACAATATTGTCATTACTGTTCACAGTTCCAAAGCATGATAAAGGCTGTTATCACATGGGGAAATTGCCTCTACAAATCAAGCAGAAATGGGAGAAAACTTTTAATTAGATAGTTTAAAATTGCTACAAAATAATTGTAATAAAACATTTTTATGAATAGTAGAAAATGTGCAGTGATGATGGGGATGAAATGATGGCACAAGATGAGAAACTAATCTTTTTTTAGGAGCAGTTTAGGTGAAATGTGGGGAAAATGCAGCAGATAACATCATTCAAACTTTTAAAGTGACAAACTTACCTGTCTAGCGAGCACAAGCAGGGTGACGAAAAAGATAAAGAGGGAGATAGAGCCCATAGTTTTGAGGTCTTTGAGAACTCCTGGTCTTGAGGGACAAAAGAGAGAAGAAAGTGAATTTCTAAGATAAAAGCAGACAAGGCAGACAAAGGCTAAACAGATAACATGACAAAAGATAGGCTAGAATTAAAAGAGAAATTGAGATAAAAAAAGATTAATAAAAAATTCAGATTGCAATCAGCACTGACACATGTTACACGAATGGTTAGCAGAGCATTTTATTGCAAGCTGCCATTCAGCGCAGACTGTCACATTTGCTTTGCTGTGACAAGATCTTGTTTACTATTTGCATTCCAGTGGTCGATCTTTCCTGTCATGGTGGATTCACTACAAATAATTCTCAAGAAGTAATCACAAGAAAAATAGATTTTGATCCACAGGGATTCACCACTGGAACAGAGTTAAATTTCCACTTCTGCCATCTTAACCTTTAAATGTGCCTCTTGTGCAGGGTTCTATTGAATAACTAACCACATTGCTGCTTAATGTGTCTGTTGTACTGTACATGATCACGTCAACACACTTCATCTCTCAAAAGTCCAGAACATTTTCTGCTGACATCAAGAAAAAAATTCCATAAAATGCACTATAATATGAGCATTTTTTTTCTTTATAGCATAAAATATTAGTCCTCCCCAATGAAGTTGTGTTTGTGCGATAAACCTCATATAGGACCATTATATCCTAATTTGAGCACATGTATTTTACATATTAATAGACTTTCCATCATATCTAGAGCAGAGCTCTGCAGAAACTAAGAAAAAAACAGCCTGTCACATCAGAACTTGTCTTATCTAATTAATTATTTAAACAATGCAAATGGTAAAGTCTGAACTGACTGGATGGATTTGATGATAAATTGCTAATGGACAAGACAAAAACATAAAGCACATGTTTTTTTGTTTGTTTGTTTGCTTTTGTTTTCCTCCCATCTGTCGATGACAGTGATAGTTACTGAAGTTTTATTTAACCTTTTAACTTCCACATTAAGAAAAAGGACTGAGAAAAATGTTTCTCTGCATTTTTCTGTTTGTTTTGGAGAAAAATAATCAGAATAAATGTTTTTTTACCAAAAGGTGTAGATGTAAGTCAATAGCAATATTTCACCAGTAAACAGGTAGAAATGTGAAACAGGGATGTGAGAACAAACACTTAGTTTGGGTTTTACATCCCAAAACAGACCAAAACATTTCCACAATTTGTTAAAGAAAACATCATAATCAATGCAAATTTACCTCTAGAGCAGGAAGTAATAGGGTTAATGGATGAATTAGCTTTTTGATTTATCAACCTTACACATAAGTTTTTTTTTTATAGAAAAGGTGATAAAAATTGTTCAACATTTAATTCTAAAACTTTCGATTTGCATGTTGGACGTCCAGTTATGAATCAGGGAATCACAACATCCTCCAGTAAAACCACATGGGAAGATGCTATCATTACCAAAAACATCTTCCATTATATTTATATTAGGCAAGGCTGCAGGATGCATTCATAAAAGTTTGTCCTGGAGAACACGGCCAAAGTTTACATAAAAAAGTGGATCTATGCAATGTAAGGGTATGATCATCTTTAGTATGTAGATGAAAGCAGCTAATCAGTATTTTGGTTGTTGCAGTAACAGCATGCAGCATCTGATTAGGTATCACACTGACATTAGGGATGCTACGTTTCACACACTGATGCTGAGGATGTTTGGAATTGCATCATTACATGGGACGATTCAAACTGCATTAAAAAAAGAGGAAATACCTATTAATCATTTTAGTTGGCTCAGGATATACGTTCCCTTTTTAGTCATTGAGCTGAATTTAATTAGCTTTTGGCATTCTGTACATTCATTGAAAAAAAAGCAGTGAGGCCATTATCCAAATTGACTGTGGGTGAGTATAACCAACGTTATACGTCAGCCGTACATCAGCAAACTTTCCCCGAGGACTTCTTCTCTTCAAGCATATGTCACCACTTGGCTTCACATGTCTTCACATCGCTTGTACAACACATATATGGGCTGGACTTCTCACAAACATTCTCAAAATAACTTGTTTCTTTCTTAATTAGTTCTGTATGCTTTGATCCCTTTTAGGCAGCCAGTTTCCTGTGAGGGTGTGAAATATTTGAAGCAAACTCAGTAAGGAGGACACATCAGACATGGATGAATGACTGTAGGACATGACGATCATATTCCTTGGAATTAATTGTTTGGTCAGACTAACCAGCTGCTGTTAGAAGGGACCTCTTACGACCCATTCAAGATTTACTGTTCAGTAACAGTACAGTTACTGTTTAACTGGCCTCTCTTAATGAGCACTATGAAGAAGTATATGCTTTTACTGTGACCAGTAAGTCTTTCGTCACTAAAAAACAATGACTTATAACCATGCCAGCTCGAACATCACGGTTTTCCTTTTTACTTACCTGTCCAGGCTCTCAGTACTGTAAAGAAATCTGCTATATTCATCCAGCAAAGGGGCATGTGTTTGCAGAATAATGATATTGTAGACCACGACTGCTGTCAGCATAATGATCATTTTCAGCTCATAGTTTATCCTCAGGAATACTGAGCAAGAGATCAGGCCCAGGATGCAGCTGTAAATTAAATACTGGGAAGAAAAAGGGGGTACAATGCATTATTAGCTTAATTCTGAGCTTACAAAGTGAAGAAGAATATAATAAAGATTTTATTAATAATCCTGATAGCTATGGGGATAGTCTATACTCACAGGAAGATAAAAATTGTTTTTGCCAGTGAAGCTGATATGTTGCCCGTTTGGGTGAAGCAGAGTTTCATTAGATGAGTTGTAAACAGGAACTGGAGGAACTTCATTGTCTTCCAAAAAGAACTGAAAGCAAAACCATTCAAATATGTTGTCTCATTTTTTTCTTCTGGGTGTATCAATTTATCACATTTTGGTCGAAACGAATCAGTCACAAATAAAACATTATACTGTTTGCTCGTCAGTATGTAAAAAGATGAACCAGTCTACATTACACTTGTAGGGAAAAGAAAATCGTGTTGGATCAGAGGCCAATAGTCAAAACCATTCAACAAGGTCCATTAAAGTAAACCTGCAGGATAGAATGAGGATTGGATGCCCCATTCAGCAAAGCCAAGATAATTTGGTTCATCTGCCCAGAGCGACTGACCCACGTCAGACTCAAAACACGATTATAATCTCTGGAATCGATTTGTGTGCAGGTCTAAACCAGGGTCCTGACACCATGCTTTATCACACAGCCTCCTTTCAAGCCTCAGGCTACTGCTCCACCTTTATCTGAGCAGTTATGTATTTGTCTTTTCTCTCTACAGAAATAAAACTCAGTCAGATAAATCGGAAAAATAATGTGGGCGAGCCAAAAAATAATGAAAATGTTATGTGGTTTTTGCTTATCAGCACAACCAAATGATGTTGGCAGCGCTGCACAATTCAGGGAAAGCACAAGATTTATGACTGAGTAAGACAATGAGAACAATACAATGATGATTATTTTCTGGGGCTGATTATTTTGTGGAAAGTCCAAAATACTTAAGGCTTGGTACACAAAAGATATTCAATCAAACTAATCCATGCCTAAAAGCAAAATGACGCTGGCAAATCTACTACAGTAGTATTGTTTTGTTTTTTTCTTAGGAAAATAAAAAACTGTACAAGCATCAGATATTTATCCGACTATTATTATTTGCTAAATGTTTTTATCACCAACAGTTAATAACAATTGATTTACATTACTACTGTGCAACATGTAGCATTCCTTTCTATTATAATTCACATGTAAGACACATGTAAGAGCAGTATTTGAAGGAATTTGGTACTTTATTTCCAAAGAAGTCTCCTCAGCATTATCCCTCCCCTGATGTGGTACCTGAACATAAGAGCTTACCATGTTGAAGACTGCCATTATGAGTATTAGAGCCGTGGTTGTCATGGTGAGAGTGATGCGGGGCCATGGCTTGTTGGCTATAATAACTGATGACCTCAGCAGCCACATCCAAGAAGTAGATGCACTTTTACTGCAGTGCTGCAGAAACACAAGAATACAGCAATACATAAAAATTATTATAGAACAGAAATCAGGATCTGATGGAATAAAGGTCTTGTAGGCAGTGAGAGTTAGCATACATCAGCACATAAAACCTGAAGCAACATAAATGTACCTGACTGTGTGCAAAGAGCAACTCTGCTATTCATAGGTTGAAATAAATATATTACTAACATATATATGTGCGATTATCACAAGTGCCTACAAGAGAAAACATTCAATAATATGTGCAACCAAACCTCACAAGTTACACACTGAAGCACTTACTACATATTAACTCCCAATGGCCTCATGACTGTCAAATATACATTTCAAAAACATGCTGATTTATAGAAATAAACTCTTTTAAAGTAACACGGGCTATTTTATAATTCAAAGTATAAGCAAGAAAATCTTTAATACGTGTTGTTGCGTCCTTTGGAAACTTTGTAATCAAATTAATAACTGTTCTCTCTTGCTTCCTGATAGCATGCTAGCATGTTCTTAAGCATAATACACAGGCTGCTCATTTTCAAGCTTGGGCTATGCATCATAAATATTGCAGTTTTAATATGTCCAAATATAATTTCATTTAGATGTGTTGAAGGAAATGTATACAATATATGTATATAATGTATAATATTACATACTTTTTTGCAAGTAAGAAACATTTTTGAGATTTAAGTTATATTATTAAGATCATTTAAATGATATTGAACTTGTATTTATGCAGCTTTTTTTTTAGCTATGTTGATCACTCATAGTGCTCTACACTGCATGTCACATTCACACACATATTCATACCCCGATCAGTTGAGAGAATCCAAAATAAGGCATCTCCATCTCATTTTCTGACCTCTTTGAGCTCAACACACTACACCAAAAACTGAATCTATAAACAGAATCATAGCTCTGTCACTCCTGGCTTATTAACAACTGGGCAACCAGCTCGATGGGAAGTAACAAAGTAATAATAGTTTACGGTACGCAAGTAAGATTTTCTAGTTATCTGTGCTTTACTATTCTACTTATGTTTGGACGGTGTTGAGTACAAATATCTGTATTTTGTAGTCCTTACTTTCCTGGGAGAAGCTTGTTTTTAGCATTAAATTGATAATAACTATTGATATTGACTAAAAACCTCTGTAAAAGTGTATCAAATGGTTTGGTCCAACAGACCATCCAATTAGTTCATCAGCAGGAGTTTGCAAAAGCCATTTATTCACCTGGTGATCACTAAAATGTTTCATGATAAGAATAGAAGTTTTTTTAAAAGACAAAAAGAAAGAAACACAAAAAAATGGTTCCAATGTGTGACTCAGTGTTTTAGTTTGTGATTGGTTGAAATAAAGTTGTAAGCTAGGTAACAACAGGTTACTGCTAACCTAGCTTCACCCTTCATCGTCTTGAATTCGGACACATCACATCATTGATCATATTGGCTCCTGATGCACAGACTGACCCGTGGTCCTCAGGTACCGCATGTTTCCTAAAGTTTGGGTCAGGCTGGGCAAAGAAATGTTTATTGTAATCACGGGGCAGGTTATTAAATACACCGGTGCAGTGTGTGTAATATGTGAAGTCTCATAGTTCCTTAAATAAGGTCAACCTTTCAGCAGAGTAAGTGTCACATGACCTCAGTACAGAAAGGCAAGGGATGGCGCTGCACACTAAGAAAGAGACATTACCAGGAAAGTAACAGCATCCAAACCTTTCCAAACATGACATATAAATCTGGGTTTAAAATAAAACATGATGAATAAATACATTTTTCAAAAAGCAATTAAAAAACTATGAACAATCCATAGAACAAGATAAGCAAAATATGACACAACAGCCAACCTGCTTAAACCTACAAATTGAACACAAAGTGGGATAATTAGACAGGAAAGAAAGAAACTTAATGATACAATTCATAAATATAACTTGTTTCAATCTTCCTAATATTTGACACAAGATTAGAGATCCACATTCCAGCAGGGCAATGGTACTAAGCAGACTGCTAAAGCAACACAGAAGTAGTTGAAATGTTTTTTAAATGAAAGACCAAAGCCATGACCTCAGTTCAACTGAGAATCTGTGGCATTAATTAAAGAAAACAATACACTAGCAGAATCCATCTAACCTAAAAGAGCTGGAACAATTTAGTTTAAAAATTGGCAAAAATCCAAGTGACAAGATGTGCCAATAGAGACTGCTTAAAATGTATTGTTTTCTTTGTTTAATTGTGATTCCATTGATTTCCATTGTGATTGCATTATCAATTACATAGATTTAGGTTCTGTCTGCATTGGAATTCTATCTATTTTTTTTTCATAAATTCCTGAATTTCTTGACATTGAGTGATGACCTGTTTGATTTAAATCAGTGGGGAAAATGAATTAGTCCAGCATTTGCCTTGGCAATAAGGGAATCAAATTTCTTGTCAAAGACAAAGAAATTTCATCAGCAAGTAGTGCAGGTGACAATATACCTGAAGCTTTAGCAAGATCATTTACATATATAAAAACAACAAGGGTCCTTAAATGGATCCTTGTGGAACACCACATACTAACAATCTAACTGCCTGCAGCAGTCGATACCCAATTAAAGACAACTAATTGATCTCTTCTGTTTTAGTAGTTTACAACCTAATGTAAAGCCTGTTTATTTGTTTTTTTTTCTTTTAACAGTTACTACATGTTTAAACACATACAAAAGAAACATTTTGAGCCATTTCTATTCACTATTGCTGTGTTTTAAGAAACCAGTGAATCAGTGAATGTGTATGTTGATATGAAGATAATTATTTTTGACTCTATTGACACGTTAGTTCCTCACTTTGTGAATGTGTGCAGGCGAATATCTCTTTCATAAGTATATCTGAATAAAACACAAGGAATATTTACATATAAGTGACTAATATTTACTAATATGGCTATGTGGCCAAATGAGGGTATATGTTTGCCGGCATATATCTGTCTGTGTAAAACATAACTCAAAAAATGATGGATGGATTGTGATTAAATTTTCAGGGAGATCAGCAAATGATTAGATTTTGGTGGTGACTTAGATCTGGATCTAAACCCCAAAAAGGATATTTACTCTCTGATTGGATGAAACAGTCACATGGGGTTACATGGAACTGGTGCTTCCATGTCTGTAGCAATCTATGGTCTGCATTTCTTGGTTTCTTACATACGCCAAGGAGGTTATGCTTTTGGCAGTGTTGGACATATAATAGACATGAATTGATCTAAAGACATGTAATGAGCACCAAATTGTAGCTGAGTTCATGGCAAATGGGAAGTATGTTATCGGATTTCACATATCTTCAATAGCTATATTAGCAGAAAATGGTAGAGTAGATAAACTCAATATAGGACTCTTCTTTTAGTGGGAATCATTGTAAGGAGGATCTTTCATGCTTGGCACTCTCCAAGTGCTTTTCTAGTTAAAGAGCGTGATGATTTTATCAGATTGTTGAAGCCATTCATGCAACACAACTCAGGTATAAGAGAGGCTTTAAATTCACATTGTCACAAACCCTTTCAGTGTAAAAGACATTAAATTTAATTCGAGAGGACAATACTATAAAAATAGCCTTTCATGGGGATACCACAAAATAAGAAAAAATAAAGATAAAAACAATGATACAAAACAACATGAACCCCACTGAAACTCCTACAAAGCCAAACAATCTTGGCAAAGGCAGCTTATCAAACCAAAGATACTGTATCACATACTTTAGTCTCAGGCCGCAGGGAGAAAAACTTAGTTAGAAAGCTGTTAATTATGGTAGCATGTCCGCGTATTGTCTCTTTTACTTGAAGGTCAGCTTCTCTCAGTGAAGGGGCCAAAGAGAAATACAAGTAGATGTGAAGACATAAGTGTTGCATCTATCAAATGAGAAATGCTTTATGAGGTGCAGCACTGAAGTTTTAATGACAGATTTTTGCTTTATACACACCTTCCTTGTTCAAATGAAGGAGAAGTGAGGATAGATGGAAGCAATTTGTGGGACACTGAAGGAAAGGGCACAAGGAAACACAAGTCTGAATTCCCTAGAATGCTACAGTCATGTTTTAATTATTGAGATTTCTTCAAAGGTAGGTCTGACTACAGTGGAAATATTCCCAGAAATAATTTGCCACTATCACACTGGAGCAGCACGAAGCAAAGCTGCCACCAACATGGAAATACAGTATGTGGCTCAATTTACAGCACACACAGAACAAAATATATCATCTTTACAGTTAAATATAACATTGCATAATGTCTTTACATACCAATAAATTTATGTTGCTATATTTTATGAAAAAAAACTTCATAATCACATTTGTGAATATAATCATCCTTTAAAAACGTATATTAAGGATATGTCAAAGATTAAAATTAAACCCTGGAATCACAAGGTGAGAGCAAACAAAGTACTCTCCTTCAAAGATGTAGATGCATCAAGTTACAAAGTGCATGTTTATCTTGCCTGGAAATCATTAAAGAATAATTGTTTCCTCAAATAAGTACTAAAGCGCTGATGCAAGCGGACCTCTGACCTTCTCTATGGACCCATTTCTATCTCAAGGCCACACCTAAGTGCATCTTGTATTAAGCTGAGAGTCATTTTATGGGCAGTTAATTGACTTGAATAATTTATGAGTGTTTTGTATAACATCAGCATGAACACTGGAGACAAAAGACTTTGTTTAAAGATGGGACATATTTGGATTAAATGCAAAAGAATCCTGTAGACAAAAGGCACAGTTGTTTGCACTGTATTCATAGACACACTCTACTCACCAGGATGTGTCCAACAAAACATATAAAGAGGATCAAGGACAGGATTAGAAAGGCCATCCCAAAGGATATCCCTAAAACAGCTGTCCTACAAGAACGCAAGCAAACAAAAAAAAAAACAAAAAACAAACATTATTTAAATTCCTCACTTTAATACCATTCGTATTAGCAAACAAACCATTGCATGTTAAACATGCAGTCTATGTCGAACACAGATTACCATCAAGGTCACTTACTTTGGCAGGACGAGAATCTGCACTACAAAAATGCAGAAGAAGATCAAACAGGCGCAGGTGACATAGTATTTAAACGCGGGCAAGGTTGTTGCTCGGTACTAAAAGGAAAAAGTGAGTTTATTAGCAAAAGGCATTAAAAACACGTAACAGAACCACATCACAAGCTAGTGGCCATTACGCTGTGTTATTCACTTCACTAAGGCAGGTGAAGTGTTGGCAAAACAACAAAAAAGGCCAATATATCCAATGACAATATATCAGTAATTCTCTTCGATGAAGTCAATGACCCCACTTTGCCTGAACAGCTTCTTACCTCTTTTTCCAGTGATCTGTTGTGAAAAAACAGTGATATTCTCTGAATGTCTTCAGATTTAAGCCACTGCCTGGAAGCAAAAAGACATTGTTTTAGAGACATGTCAGGTGGCAACATATAACCTGTAGCATCTGTAGCAAAATTAGGTTTACTTCTGTGAAGTTATCCCATCAAATGTTCTGATCATCCTCTCGTTGAATTCCTCTTCAAACCGTTTCTTCTGAGACTTTGTCCTTTAAGCAATTACAAAAAGTTCCAGAAATAAAATATCTTTAAAGTTTACACAGTATTCATCACAGATATTAAGGCCTTAAGGAAAACTATCACCTTACTAAGCATTTTAATGCATTTCTCTGTAATGTAAAAAAAAGGTTAATCCTGTCAAATAATATTTTGCCGAAGAGGCAAAATAAAGCTTGCCTTTCTGATCTTCTCTGGAAGTGATATTGCCCCATCGGCACATCCTAAAACCAGAGCAAGATGAGAGAAATGGGTTTAAAAAAAGCCTCCTTCCACATAAATGATACCATGTCTGTAAAAAATAAATACACACAGCAGTACTGATCTTGCCGTTGTCATTAGTCATACTGTCTCTGTGGTGCAGGTTGGCAAAGGGCTTGGCTGCGCCCCATGACTCCAGGTAGCGGGTCATCCTGACTGAGGCTCTCATCTTTGCACCGTCAAGTGTATGTCTGGGTCTGTAATGATGCTGTGGGCTTCGACGCTCTATCTGAAGAAATTATGGAAATAATGTCATCTTTGGTTGTCAGATTTTCTTCTCCGTCTCTTATTTTTGTCATTAAATGTCAGATCTGTACAATACCTTTGGGTTGATAACCAGATAAGTAATAACACCATGTTCCTTCAAGTAAGGATCCCTTTCTTGTCCATCTCCATCCTCCACCTTATAGGCACCATTAAGGTGTTCCAGTGTCACTGAGGTGATATGGACTCGCCTGGCAATGAACATGAACATTAGTTCATGTACCTCTATGAATATCATTAATTTGTGGTATTTTTTTAGTCTGTAATTAAACAGACAAAATGGAAAGAAAGCAGCATTATAATAGTAAGTGGTTCTGTTTCACTCACCCTGGTACACCTCCTGCCTCCATGTGATTGGCCAGGGTAACATCATGCGACCAAACGTCATACTGCCACTTCTGAAGTCCAATAACACCACACAAGACATTCCCAGAATGCACACCTACACGCATGTTGATGTCAACCCCAGTGGCATCTCGTACTTTCCTGTCACGCATCAACACAGGTATTGGTTAAAGGAAATTATATGATGTTTTTCTAAGACAACAGAAGAACCTTTAAATGCTAATTCTATATGTAGAGAACTAAAACACTTATTTTTATGGAGATATAAAAAAATGAAAAAAAGAATAAAAAATAAAGAATAAAAAAGAAAGCCTTGTTTCACATTTCCAGCTTTCACATTATTGAGTTTGTCACATCATGGTCATAATCACGGTGTTTGAATGGTTTGAGTTTTCTAAATGCGAAAGTAGTTGTTTTTATTTTGTAAAGAAGTTTATGATGCCTTTTTCGTATAAAAAGTGAAAAAAAATGTTGATTCGACTTGATGGTTACATAATAAAGGTCATTATTTGGCATTATTTGGAATCACTACATTAATAGAGGCAAGCTTTGCAAAAGTAGTGTCATTCTTTGTCATCAATGCTGTTTGACTGCTACTTACTTAATAGCCTCACACATGTCCAAACCCATTTTTACACAGTTATTGGCGTGGTTAGGCAATGACTCCGGCAGGCCGGATACACAATAGTAGCAGTCGCCAAGGATTTTGATCCGCATACATTCATTCTCCTGCAAATAAAAAGAACAACACAGTCAACATACTTATGACCAAATGTAAAAATAGAACTAAGAAATAATACAGGCATCTCTCTCTCTCTCTCTCTCTCTCTCTCTCTCTCTCTCTCTCTCTCTCTCTCTCTCTTTTTATTCTGTGTGCTGTTGGAGAAATAGTGAATCATTCAGTGCCCAATTGTTGTAATATAAGAAAAAGAGTCCTGTCATTTTTTTTACAGCTTAGTGAACATATATGTGACTTGCAACATCAGAACTAGTTTGGTGTCAGAGCTGATCTAAGACACAAATTATTATAAAAAAATTACATGTTAAA
>JBAMHX010000007.1:19887282-19898042 GCA_037177515.1 Pseudomugil tenellus | reverse complement strand
AAATATCCTTGATAAGATGTTCAGCTCATTTATAGGCCAATGAAGTCAATTTCTATGAAAATGTCCTTCAGCAAAAACCTGGAAAACATTTTTATTTGCCTTTTCTTGTGGAAATTACACACTTGTATTGTCTTTAAGTTCAAACATTTGCCTTTTGGTCTCCTCACCCCATTGAAAAAAAATCTGCTTCTGAGCAAACAAACCTTTACCTAACTTCATTACAGTGCAGTAAGAAACTAACACAGAACACCAAGTCACAGAAACTAACTTTAACTAGCTGATTTCTCTTCAGTTAAGATCTTACTAAATTCTGATTCAGAGTAAATTTAATCAGAGATTAGTCATGTATTGGTGTGACTACAAACATTTGTTTTCATTGCAGTGTTAGGCAAAACCATTTGCAGCCATGCTTTCAGTTATTGGTAAAGCTATAATACCTGATATGTTCATGTTTATTTTATAGTCGGTGTGGTGGTGTGTGGCTTCTGCTCAGGTCTAGTGGAAGGAAGGAGAGAAGCTGTGGTTCAGGAAGTTCGGTAGATGAGAGATCGATACAGTCACTTGCTGGTAGCCAGCTACAATATGTTCTGAGGTTCCAGAAGAAGTTCAATAACCTGAAGGTGGCAGCCAACCAGCTCCTGTATGACAGTATAAATGTCGTCTGTACACCCCTGCTGTGATTAAGGTGTCCCAGTCTAATAAAGCCTAGTTGCTAATGTAATGTTTCAAACTCAGATCAGTGCTGGTGTTTCCCGTCTTACAGATGTTGATTCCTTTCTTTTTGTTTTTTTTCTGGGAAAGACAGCACAATTTCTGTTATTTGTTCATTTAACAATAACAGCTGTTGAAAAAAATAAATCTTCGAATGTGGGACATTATTGTTTTAAAATAGTATACATTCTTAATCTTAAGGTTTTCTGTCTAGTTTTAGTCATTCAGAGGTTTGAACTTTAATGTTTAACAATCATTTTCTTTTTCCCATTTATTATATGTGAAGACAAGAAAAATTTCTTGATGTGACTCCTGTACTACTTTCCAAAGGTAGTACCAACGTATACTGTATTTCTAACATCAGTTTAAAGTATCCAGACATCCCTCTCCTCAAGGGTTCAAAGAAACTAAACAGCAGGAAACATTTTATGTGGACATCATTATCCTTTTACATCGTCATGGAACATGTGTGGGGAGGAATATTTTAGTAAAACTGGCCCTAGATTAACTGTTCTGGTAGTTCATGACTCTACCCTCCCCCAGCGCTAGTGTGTTGCTCATCTTTATTCATGCAAGACTCTTCTTTTTGTCTTTTATCTGCTTTGCTTAAAGACTGAAAACTCTGGCAGCTCTTAACAGTTTGTGACTTTAAATGATGTGCCAGCGACAGTGTAAGTTTACCAACTCAGCTGCATCACTGCTGCTTTTAACAAGTGTAATTTTTTTACGAAGATATGGACACTTGCTCCAGTGCTGTAATATGGGACTAATGTTTTTATATGAATGAAAGATCTGGAGTTTAGCATCAAACATTTTACAGAAAATCTATGATGTTATCATACATGCATGTAATTTGACATTTCTCAAAGAAATAAGCCAATCCTTACTGAGACAGCATGCAAATAGTTTCTTTTTTTGCAAATAATGAAATGAAAAGTATATACTGTCATGATGAAGAGGATTTTTTTTTAAAAAAATAAGTAAGCTGATGCAACCATATATACCATATATATAACATCAAACAGATTATTTAATGAGAGGTTCCACCATATATATACTGAAGTCGTGCACAAGCAGCCTGAGCATTCGGACATGGCTGGAAGAGATGGAGCTCTGAGTCATCTGTCACACCTTGTTGCCAAGTTCATCCCTGTAGTATAAGAGGTAACACTGTCGGACTGTTGCACTGAAAATGACACAGCTAGCTTTGTCATGTCATCCACATGCATTGCTCCCTGCTTTATGTAATGGCAGCACACTTGCAGGAATCACGGCATTATGTTGCTTGCTCAGCTGTATTCCTGTCTGAGCAAGCTTTCTGCAACTCCTCACTGTTTCAGTCTGCAGGGCAAACTGCGAATGGGATTTATTGACTGTGCATAAAATACCAAGCTACAACTTACACGACTCCTGTTTGCTTTTGATGCAAACCCAATGCTTAAATAGAGAACAGGTCTGCACATTTGTTAGGATAAAATGATCTTCAAATATGTTGCAAAGAAAGTACATGAAGGACATCATAAGTGATTTTCGGTGGCATTTATTTCTGTATCATAACTGAGGCTGGGTGCTGACTCTCTGCTCTGATGTTGCATTAGTTTTTAAATAACTTGCATCTACACAAACAAATAGGGTTGTATATTTTACCAGTTACATGTCAGACAAAGATTTTTCCCCTGGTTGTGAAAATTTAAGATGTTGCAGGAAAAAGGCAGAGAAAAGCTAACCTGCAGCTAGAACAAGCCCAAAGTACCCAAAGCTAAACACTAAAGCGTTAACGCATCTCCTAAGAGAAGAATCCTTTACTGTAAAATCAATTGTAAATGTAGACAAAGCTATTAAAAATACTGACATGAATGGCAGCAGTTTTTCTCCAGGTTAGTGAACCACGGTAACATTGATTGCAGCCATGGTTTCTGCACTCAGAGCATTTTCTCCTGCACAGGACAAGCAGTTTCTAAGACATGCTTTGCTTAAAAAAAGGATTTTTCTCATGTGCCTACACATGAAATCTGCTTGGTAACGTTGAACTGATTTTACTTTTAAGTATTGTATTTTAATTCATGATTTTTTTGTAGATTTTGCTATATTTTATTGTCTTTTCTTTGCAACACCTTTAATGTGTTTAATATTTTTTACTCAAAGCACTTTGAACTGTCTTTGTGCTGCCTTGCCTTTTACAAGCCCAGTTTCCAGACATACGCTGTGAAAGTTGAGTGTTCCCATTGTTCTGTGGTTAATAATGGGTTCTGTCTGTCTTTTAAGTTTCTTCTTCTCTCACATTTTTCTTTTTCTATTTTACTGACATTAATAACCACCTGATTTTATGTTTCTTTCATTAATTTCATTGTGAACAAACTAAATAAGTTTCTATATATATATATGAGGTCTTTATTTGTCTTTTTAACAAAAATACAGTATATATATATATTACAAATTGGTAAAGATATTTATCTTTTATAACCATGTAGTATGTCAAAATTCTTACTGTATAACCTTCTGGTTATACAAGATAAACAGAAAACAGATCGTGTTCTACAGAATTTTGATTAGTTTTTACCATAAAATTATGCAAAATCTCTGAGAAAGTAAATGTATCATATGTGTCATGCTGGTTTATTAAATCTTTTTCTTCTTCTCTAACAATGTCTAGTTTGTGTTATTTCATCATTAGATTATTAACCACTATTGCTTTCATCTAAAACAACTATCTCATAAATGCTTTTGTAAACTTTGGTGTCCAGAATTTCACTTGCTTCCTGTCAAATATTAGATTGATTTCAAAACCCTTGTTATAACCTTTGAGTCCTTTCAGACCAAGTTCATCAATAGTTTTCTGAATTCATTATGTGTTTTCACATCCACCTGTCATGTACCTTCATCTTTTACAAAAACCAGACCACCTGAACACACAGAAACACCAGGTCCAGCTAAAATCCAGCTCCAAAATGTATAATCACATGTGTCACATATATAATATGTGACACATAGCAGTGGTTTAACTTCAGAAGAGTCAAAGGTTAAAGAAGGGAAACCAAAAGAAAATAATTAAGACAGTTATGATATAATTAAATCAGCTCATATGTCTTTTGGTGTCCAATATAGTTCTAGCTCTGTTAAGGGGGGGTTGGATGTGTCAAACTACTTAAAAAACAGTTTCAATGTAAACCAATAAGTTATACAGATATTTTGTCACATACTTCTATTACGCATTTTAGCTTTTCATATCCCAAAAGATAACAGGTCCACTATACATTAACATATATTATACTTAACAGCCAAAAAAAATGACTTTGTTCATTAACAATCTTGATAAGATTCTCTTACAGCTAACCTGTATCCCAACCTCAACATTACAATTTCCCTTTGGGAAATAACATATTTTTTTACTAATTCAAAAAGGAATGACACACAAACACGTCAAGTGTATTTTTAGCGTTAAATTTGGAGTAAAGACACATGGCTGCATCAGCTGGCAGATGGAAACGTGTCAGGACAGAGAAAGGTAAGATGGCTTTTAAGTATCGAGCACCTACAGATTTAAACTCTGCAAAGCATGACTAAACTTCAACATGTTACATCTCAGTTTGATGCTATTCTGAAGGGCATAGAATTGAAATCTTTAACTTGTTGTTGTTTTTAATATTTTACATTGTTTTATTGTTTTAATTTTGATTTTGCCTCTTGGCCAGGACTCATTTTGAAAAGAGATCTCCGGATCTCAGTGGTATATCCCTGGTAAAAGAATGGTTAAATAAATAAAAAAGTTACATCATTCATGGCTGCAACAAATAGCAGAAACAAGCAAAGCTACTTATTTTTGTAATGTCCACAATAAAAAATATCTTCATAATTATATTTTTGTTTGTTCTTTTTTGACAAATGTGTAATTTCAGTTTAAATGTGGATTTTAAGTTTTTTTTCTGACTTGTTCATTGCATCATATTAGTGATTCGCTCCAGACAGCAGAGCAAGAAGCACTAGTTCTACTGTACAGCAAAGGTAACTGTCTTCTTCTGGATCTGGATGTGGTTCTGATGGTGAGTTGGATTGCATGCATTTGGACATAGAGGTTTTCACCCAGTACATTGACTCTCTTGAAGCATGAAACACATATTTTATGCAGCGATGTATCAGAAATCCTATTCATCATAAACAACTGCATTGTACAATCCACCTTGATTGGATTCATTTTGTTTTGTTTAGCAGTACATTTGTAAAACTACAATAAGAAATTCAGAAATAAAAATGTTCCAGAATTATTTTTATTGCAGAGTACAAATCATCACCCTTTTTAAATAAAAGCTTTTTAAAATATGCTAATTACACAACTAATTCCTTAAAAAAATCAGTCTATTGTATTGTTAGAAAAACTTGAAAAATACTTCAGACTTTACATTAAGAGGATGGCAAAATGATTTGTACATATTAAAATGAATATATATAACATATCCAAACCAGTCAATAAAAACTATATAAAAATTAAATATGTAATACTTGTGTGAACCACCCACACATGACATTTCCTGCTGTTCTTCCTTTAATGATACGTAATACTCATAAAGCATGTAACAACTAGTAACCAATATATAGAGTCCTTAATAAGCAAGCTCTTTTCATATTAAACACATGTGAAACGGGGAATTCACATTAATGTAACTGTCTCGCCTTTATATTTGACAAAAGCAAACCAGGGCCAGAGGCCAAGTACTTGAGTATAGTCTGGTGGCTGGGGCTTATGTTCATGTCTATTCACTGTATCTGGGACAGATGTCCCCTATTTCAGTCCTCTAAATTTAATATATCTGCTCTGCACATTTCAAAACCTTAGAAAAAAAGATAGAAGAAAAGCAGAGTTGTTTCTTCCAAAATGAAAAGCATAACACTCAAAAGAGTGTCTTTGTTCTTAAACATCTATTTTCATTTGGATCACTGATAAAACATGTTGTTCTGCAGAATAGTGTTCGGATGGGAGAGTTCATCAAAGTACCCTGAATAACTGAAAGCAAGGACAAAAAAAAGAACTGGAGCCTTTGTATGGTGTTTTCTAAAAAGGTTTTCAGCAGCACATATTCTTTAACAGTGCAGTTTCACTATCAATTACACTGAGCCACAATCAGATTTATTTTATACGGCACTCATATGTCTATTTATTCTGTCAAAAAAAATTGACATTTTGTCAAAAATGATCAGCAAGCTTAAAATGTTTGATGTGGACAGTCAGATTTTCTTTAACTAAATGTGAAACAAATCAAGCAAAAAAACATAGTAAAAAATCAGAATACTGAGAGTGTTATGATAAACATAACACTCATGATAAACCCCTAAACAAGGGAAGTAATCAGATTACAGAAAAGTTTTTTTTTTACAACTGCCAGGCAGATTATGTTAAGTTAAACATATTTTGTTTTATTACCCAGCATCTGCTAGACAAGGTGCTGACAGTCTTCAGAACATCTTAAAGGTCACCTGAAAGAATATTCTGGCATCATGAATTATCTGCACCTCACTTGTATCCAATTACAGTTAACAGCAGGGCCCTCAAGGTTTTCTGGGATTACAAAAATCACACAACAATAAAGGCTGCTACTGCTGTCATTTTGCTAACGTGTATGAAGACATGACTTCCTGACATGAATGTTTCCATTTATTTTATTTTATTTATTTTTTTGGTGGGATTAAGGTGTCTAGTGAATGTAATTTCATCATCTCCATAAAAAGCAGACAGCGAAGACAAACAAGCAGCTGTGACTTAACATTGTGCAAAAAATATCTTTATCTGAAGACTTTTAATACAAAAAAAACATGATGACATGAAGGATTTTAGTGATTAAGTCGGTATGCAAATACATATATTCCCAGTTGTGATTTTTCAGAACTTCAAAAAACAAAACAAAACAAAACATTGAACTTATATGAATATATCATTTTAATCAAATATTCCATTTAAATACATGTGGATAAAATTTTACATTTAATTTCAAAGTTCAACATATGTTTCTGATTGAAACATGACACATTTATAATTATATAACAGAGTTTTTATTACTTACTAGCATTTAGAAGTTATTTCCTCCTTTTCATCAGTCAGAACAGTATGTTAGTCTAATTATTCTATATTTGACTTGATTGAAAGACATGATGGATAACAAGTTGGTCCCAGCCAGTCATAAGATGCCATTTTTGACATCTGTGATGTCATCAAGAAAACCAGAGACTGATAAGCAAGCAAACCAACAACAACCTCTACAGTAGAGCGTATCACACTGAACCTGGATGAAAATGGATCAACAAGTTCTAAACGTCGGATAGAAATGAAAGGTCACTGATCACTGATCCTGAACTTTCTTTGGTGAAGTCAGGCTTATTCATCCACAGTCACAATGATGATGGAAACTTTGGTTCTTTTTACACATTAACATATTTTGTTATACCAAATTTGAGCTGTGGTATGAACTCCAACATGCCTGCAAAGGTTGTCCATAAATCCTGCAACCTTTATCTTCTATTATTCATTCTGCCTTTGTATTATCTGCATTATTAGGGAGTGTTCAGATGCTGCTGCATTTTGTATTTTCACACTCATTTTTATGTATGCTATCTGCATATTCATTCTTGGTAAACTCTACCTGCAGGCTGCATCACTCCACTCTGTCTACAGGGCATCCATTGCTTTTCAACTTGATGGCATAATCCTGGTCAGTTATCACACCTGACTGCTTGCATGATATCAAAATAGTCGGTAAGCGTTTCTCCACTTGGAGTCAGAGAAGCTTTTATTTTGTCCTACATACAAAAACACACACACACATAAAAAAATTGATGAAATCTCCAAAAGGAAGCCTGGAATTCCCTCAGCATGAAAAAGTTAATTTAACAAAACAATTAAATGTGGTTATTACAGAGATAATATTCATTATCAATAAAAAAAATTTAAAAACTAAAACAACAAAAAGTTGCGCCCACTGATGAGAATTCAACAATAATTCAATCAAGTTAAAGAAGCAAATTACACAAGTAATTATCAATGCCAACAGGACATCCAACAACTTTCACCCACAGTTTGTTTGTTTATTTATTTATTTGTTGCTATTACTAATGAATAATCACTTTCCAGAATTGTTTTTCCTGTTTTTTTTTAAGAACTACAATCGTCACAGCACATAAATGAGATTTCATGACAAAAACGCAAGAAGTCATTAAGTACCTTTAGATAAGTTGCCAATACTCATCAGACTGAACAATACCAGCAAAACCAACTTTAATGAGTGGGCTGTTCCAATCCCAGTTTGGAAATGTTATCTAAATGGATGGAATTAAGGAACCGCATCATGTTGACCAGCCGCAGTGTGAAGATTATAGTGCAACCAATGGTAACTTCTAAACAATTCAAGGTCCTTCTACTGTTTCCAGAGTTACTGTTAATGAGTTGTAGAAAACAAAGGTCAACCACAGTGTACAACGGGTTGCCTGGAACAGCCATGTAACTTCACATGATCTACCACATGTATACTGCTGGTAATGACTGTAGACATGAAAGTTGTTTGTCATGTGAGGGGTTGCCTTTATATTTTAGGGTTATCACTATTAAGTAACCATCTGCTAATCTTCCATCGCCATGCTTCTACATGTAAAACCATCCATTTAAAAGATGAAGAATATACAATGTACTAGGTCAAAGCTGATGTAACCATCAATACTATTTCGCATGTCAAGCAAAGTTTGATCTGTAGGAACAAGACTGCTTAAAATCCAGAATAAACCACGTAGATAACAATGAAACCCTTCACAGGCGAGTACACGGTTCTGTACCTGTATGCAGTGACATACAGACCTGGGGATCACGCTGTAGATCAAACATACATGATCACAGATGTTTTGGAAAACAGTATGGCGGTCTCAGATCGCTGTAAGTGTTTTTATAAACACATAATTGAATCAGATTCATTCAAGCTTATTTTCGGTGTTTGGTGCAAAGTATTGAACAACCCTGTTTTTGCAGAACATGTGAGGATCAAACATGCATGTTTTTTGTTTGTACAAATTTCCCTATGATGTGCACACTCACAGGCTAAAATAAACTAATAACATCCGGAGCATAGAATAAAAAAAGCAATGTCTCCATAGTGAAATACACTGCCATGCACTTATAAGGATCATGCAGGGACAAGACTTTATTATTTTTCTCTTTTGTTGTGAATCAGGGATTTTTAGGTGAAATTGACATTTTCTGGTGTTTGAGTTAAATCCAATACTGCAGCTTTCTTAGGTCTCTAATCTTCTGGATTTGGAATTTTTTTCTTATTTCTGTACTTCTGATCTCTTTTTTTTATTTTTCCACCCCAAAAATCTCCAGTACAACACATTGCTTTGAGTCAAAAGAAAACATGTAATTCATTTGATTAGGCATAAATAAATTATTGGGAGTTTTCATCTTAAAAAATAGGTAAGGTAAGAAAACCCTTACTCTCTTTATTTTCAAGAATATGCATACTGATAATTTATTTGCAAATTCATTTTCATTAATTATTAATTGACTAAGTTTGAAGGAGCAAAAACATTTCCGGACACCGACTTTTTTTCTCCCATTTTACAGGAGATCCTCTCAAAAGAACACTCTTTCCTGCCAATGGAGTTGCCCTGACAGGCAAACAGAGCTGAGGTGACAGATAGTGACCAGTGAGCATATATCCCCGGGCTGCCCAGATGCCACTATTCACATGCCACACTTTTACAAGAACAAAAGCAGACTGAGAACAAAAACCAGGTCATTGCTACAGAGCTCACAGAAGCAACAGCAAGCAAGTGTTTGTGAAATTGTAAGTGGCGGAGACAAAGAATCAAATTGTGTGAAGATTATTTACGGTGACAGTTTAGTTCCTGAATATTGTCATGTCTTTGTATTTATCAGCATATGTCAGATGCCCGAATACTTTGCACACACAAAACAATAATGCTGGAAAGAAAGTGACCTTTTAAATAAAGTATAAAAGCACATACACATTTAAATATCTATCCGTCACCTGCTATGCTAAATTAGTTTTAGTTTAAAGGTCACATTTGTTTTCTAAAAATACTGACTGTGTAGTTGAAATGCTCGTTTTGTGAGCAAGATGCAACTTAAATATCTAAAAGACAAAATCATTCACAGTAATAAGTTACATGAGCAATGTGTGCTGAGGATAGTGGAAACTGGAGACACATATCAGTTATGTAATGATTATTGCAATATATGATAAAAAATAAGTTAAAAAATAGCCAAAATCAACAATATAATTGTTTTATTAATTTCTGATGTCATAGAGTAAATCAACATGTAAAGAAGTTGAAGTGTCAGTTCCTCAATAAGGGTTTAAAGTGAAATCAGCAATCCAGGAATGTCTTTAAAAAAAGCATTTTAGTTTCCATGGTTATGTCAAGTTACAATCTACCCTTCTTTTCCACTCACAAGCTTTCACCACTAACCCCTTATATACACATTTGAAACACGCCTGGTCCCAATCAGACCATACCTTCTCCCCAATCACTTTCTCAACCACTTTAAACCCACATTAACTAATCAAAATCCTTAAACTAAAGTACAGACAAACAAATTCTAATATGTTATATTAAAATAAACAAAATGGGAAAGCCTCCACTTGGATTTAGCCAAAAAAACTAAAGTGGAAATCACACCTGGAAGAATCAGTGTTGGGGTGGCCACTCCCCAAACACCTATCCTACAAGGTGCATCAAACAGAACAATGTTAAATTAAATATAACAACAATGCAACAAAATGCAATAAAATAAGATTAAAGTAACAAAACTTAAGACAACAATACCAGACAAGTGTTGAATGACTCCAGTCCCACCCACTTTGTCACACAACATCTGCAATAAATACAATAAATAAACAAATAAAAAACTGCAGTTACCAAATAAATCCTGGAGACTCCTTTACTGAACCAGCTAATAATTCCCAACTCTCTCTGTTCTCCTCTGTTGTTCCTCGGTGGTGGAACGAACTGCCAAACTCTGTTTGCTCTGCAGAGTCCTTATCTACTTTCAA
>JBAMHX010000007.1:19869134-19882003 GCA_037177515.1 Pseudomugil tenellus | reverse complement strand
ATTATTATTATTATTATTATTATTATTATTTATTTATTTTTTAAGACGAGCAAATAAAACTAATTAACACACATTACATTACATTACAGTCATATAGCAGATGCATTTCTCCAAAGAGACTTACATCTGAGAATGAGAACAACACAAGCACAAAATCAAACAGTAGAGGACATCATAGATAAGCAGTCGAACTGCTGTAGTGTATTTGGGCACAGGTGTTGCTTGCAGTGCTAGGAGCACTATTTTTTTCCCTATGTTCTACAGACTGACAACATTAATATTAGCACAAAGAAAGGCAAAAAAGTTTTTTATTTATATTATGGCGCAGGTGACAAAACTAAGAACAGTAGCAGAGAGGTCTGCCAGGTGACAAGCACAGGTGAGAAAACTAAACTGGAATAAACAGGTGGGTGAGGAAAAACTATTCCTAAGGCTGGTTAGAGGAAGTGCTAACACGATGTGACCTAGAGTATCCCTGACAAGTGTGGCTGTGATTTACGAAACAAACAGTAATCGTATTAAAATGAGTTTTCTGCAAATATATCCTTATTTATGCATTTTTAAAACCATGCTAAGCCAGAACTGCTGTAAAAAAATCAGAATTAGACTGAATTATATCTAAAAGAGCAACATTAAAACAGATGTAAGATGTCACTTCCAAGAAAAACTTAGTGAATATGAATCTAAAAGCTTGGCCATCAGATGCTATTTTAATATACCTCAATGGAAAAGGAGTGTATTAACTTTGTTCCAAATACAGGAGAGACCTGCTAATTGCTGCCAGCTACCATTTAGCTCAGTGACTTAGAACCCAAAAAGGCTTTTCCTAAATTAATGCTCTGAAATCCAATGCTGCTAACTCAATAATGAAACTGTACCAGAAGTGATGGAGAGGCTGCAGGGGATAAGACCCTGGCTAAGTTCAACATGTCTAATACATTAAGTAGTAATAAAACAGTGAAGAGCTTTATTTAGGATGGTTAAGATACCCAGAGCACATAAGAACCCTCTTCTCTGACAATTTAGGGCTAAAGGCTTTTTTGTGGTCCTCCGCAATACAGTCAACTTTGCTTCAGCTCCATGAATCATCTCCTTGATAATGTCACTGAGGAGGGTTCATAAAACTAATTATGGAGACAACGTGTCACATTACATCAGGCTTTTAGTCTACAGTCTGCGCCTAAGATTAGTTTACAAGTTAGATTTATAATGTGGAGTGTGTGTGTGTGATTGTATCATCATGTGCTGTGTGATTTCTACCTCCTGTTTGATGCCAAAATAGACAGATGCTCATTTCATTTCCAGTTACTCTAACTCAGTCTGAAGAAAAAGACAGATCTGTTGATTTATACTGAAGATGTGAAATTAAATGAAGTGGATGAGGAAGTATATGTCCGCTCAGTTTGTCATTTCTGTAGTCAGTCTGGACATAAGCACAAGAAACCTATTATTCCTTCTCTTTACATCAATCCAATTTTTCCTTTCCATCAGTGCTTCCTGTACATCTGTCATCTACCAAATTCTATACAGTTTCAGCTTTTTTCCACTTTTATCAGAGCTTTCTCCAGTCTGAAACTCCCTTTTCCCCCACTCTCCTGCCTCAAACCCAAATGAGATTGGCCGTATACCAATGTGCATTTGCATCTGTCGAGTGTGTCTCAGAGCCTGAGAGAGGAAAAGGAAGAGATGAGGCACAGTCCAGACATCTCTCAGTGAGGGGTAGAGGCTGGGCCACACAGATAAACCCCTTTTCCCCACATTAGCAAATAGAGAGGAGCTTTGTACAGCAAGAAGCATCCAATTGATTTAAGGTTTGAAAATGGAAAATAAATTCTATTAAAATTATCATTATGAGAAGGGATGGTGAGCAGAACAGAGTATTTGGTGAATTCAGTTCCTCAGTGACCATCACTGTTAAAGTTTACTTATTCATAATTACACATAAAAGACATATTACTATTCTGCAGCTGGCATAAAGTAGGAGGTGAGATGGATGATGGATCAATCATCAGTCTACCACAGGGTTAACACAGAGAATTAAAACCTCATACCTACAGTCTGTCTATTCATACACTTCCCATTCAGTCAGCTACTGGATGAGAGGTGAGGTTCCCACTGGATCAATCACCAGTCCATCAAATAAGGACAAGAATACCATCAACTATGCATACTTAAAAATCACCCCCGAGGTCAATAAGGAATCACCAATTACCGGGACAAAGAAACAGCATGGAAACTCCTCGCAGAAAAGCATCTGCTGAGATATGTGTTAGCCTTTCTGGGAGGCAACAGCATGTATCACAAAACCGCTGTGCCACGCAACTGATGTATCAAGAAAATCAATAACTCAAGTTCAACTGTGAAATCGGGTAGAAAAACCAAAACCGGAGTAAAAATATGAATAAACTAATAATAAACCACAAATACAACTAGAGTTAAGGGGTTTAATCCACACAAAGTTGTGTTATCTTGTAACTGACAGTGAATGCTTTTGTTGCACCACTATAAACATTTCTTTTCTCAGAATTTGAGTTTTGCCAAATATTAATTCCATAACAGGTTTTGGAAGCAACATCCATCAGGCAAGCTGGACAACTTGATATTTGCCTCAGTAAAAGCAAAGTGTTACTTGTCACTGCTTGTATAGAGTATTAATACTATCCTTTTTTTTCTTTTTGTTTTGTTCTAATTTTTTCCGCTTTTATTTTGTGTGAGCTCATTTTTGTTTGCTTTGTTGTTTTGTGGTTACAAGTGAGCACTAAATTAAACTACTGTTCGAAATGCAAAAAGAAAAACGTATCAATAGTTTTTAAGCAAATGTGACTAAAGCAGAATCCCTGAAACAGTAACAACATGAAATATGGTAATGATGAATAAATGGACACTTTTATTTACTGATGATGAGAAGTCAATAAATATCTATAATTATTCATTTCCTATTTTTCGGTGATGTTGTGTTATTGCATCAGTGAGAAGTTGTTTGCGCTATGCTGCAGCACATCTTGCTATCAATAATTTATTTTACAACTTTAGTAATGAATGCACACAAAGAAAGTGAAGGTGGTTCTTTCCAAGATGTAGGAAAACTGTGTACAGCAGGGACAGCACTTTGCCGCACATTAAACTGTGTATCACTGACCTTCTTTAAACCAAAGAAGTCTGATATCAGGACAGGCATGGTTTATTTCACTAGTCAGCAGATTTTTTTTTTAGGGTAAAAAGTTTTTTGCCATTAATATGAGTCTCTTAGTGACTAATTATGGTGAGTTGTTCATTAGATGTTATCCACAGACAAATACACTTTCATCTTTTAGATTCTCTTTTATATAAGCTCATTCCCCATCTATAAGGTCACTTGGGAATGCAACTGTCTGCCAAGATTATGCCCTATATAAACATTCTAAAACAGAGATGTCGTCTTTCAATAACCTTTAATGGGTTCTTTTGCTCATTTTTCACATTTCAACCAGATTTATAGAAGTGGGTGCTGTAATCTTTGCATAATCCTCCTCACAGACTGTATTCATTCTGTTCACTTTAGCATGACAATTGCAGCATTGCCTCAGTAAAGGCTGCTCTAAATCCCAGTCACTGCTTTGTCTCTTGTCATAATGCAGCAATCCTCATGCAATCTTTCTAAAATATTATTCTATTTCCCACAGCTTCTGTTTTGAAAAATAGCTGCAAGGAGTCCAAACAGATTGTTCACAATTGCTCATCATAGTTTAGTTGACCTCATCAAGTACTTGAGGCCAACCACATGCATAAATTGCTGACTTTAAGGCTACAAGGGAAAAATGTTGCTCTGTTGGTTGCTGTCAAATATCTTTCTGATGTTAGTGTAAATATTGTCTAAAGGCATATCTGAACAAAATGAAAATATGATATAAAAAATATTCAAAAGACTTATGCAGATGTACTTTAGGATGTTAACCAGCAACTTCTTCTGAATTCACTATTGGCTGAGGTAATTAGCTGCAGGCTTTTACCAATCACCATCTATCTTTGTTTATTTCTAGCCTAAGCAATTTTCAAGAAAATTAGTCAAATATTAGATCTATATACTGGGAATTTGCTTTAACATTGACCAATTTTATTGCTCTGTTATTAGATAAAGATAATATATTTTAGCTCATAGATTAGATAAAAGGGATTTCTTTACCCCTTTCCATATTTATGCATCAGGTAAATAATAAATTATATAGTTTGGGTAGCTTGACACTTTTGTAGCTTTTAATATGATGTCATTAAAAAATTGAGAATAGTACATTGCCTTTCAGTTTTGATTTATGTCCACTTAGCAAATACATTGCAGGAGGAAATATATATGCCACAAGGGTAAAAAAAAATATTTAATAGATACAAATTAAGTCAAACAAATCATTATGTCTGTCAGAAGTCTTGCACGGTTGCTTAGATAGTTGCTAATTTGAACCACTATGAACCTGAAATAGCATATTATGGGGTACCTCACTGCTTCGTTTCGTGTTCAAAGTAACAACGGCTCAGTTCAACAGAGATCACATTTATGCTCTGATTCAAACATGTTGTACTTCTTAAAAAAAAGCCTGTGGTTGTTCTAGTAGTATGTTTAGGGAATAGGGTGAGAAAAATGGACTGAGAGCTCTTATAATGCTGTAGTTTAATTCATAACTCACTGCTCAATTTACTACTATTAACACTCTATAAGCCAGATGCAAAAAATTTACAAACTGATTTACTGTATGCATAGAGCTGCGTGTTTAAAATGAACATCCAATTAGTAAGCTAGGTCTGTGCAATGAAGATGCATGCACACAATTTAGTGTTTGTTGGGAGGAGAAAATGTAAATATGATCATTTAGCAACTGCAACGTGATCTATCAAACCTGAAAGCACGTGATTGCCATTATTGTCACAAGAAGGTGACACTGAAAAAAGGCAAGGAGATGAAGACAACACATTTTTCACCTCTCTGAATATTTTTAGTAAAGATCAAGGAAACAATCATCAAAACATATCGCTTATCCAGCATTGCCATTTTTAGCTGCTGTGGGAACTCAAGATGGATTTGGAACCACAAAAGGAGTTATGCAATCCTGCAATGACAGAAAACTGCTTTAAACCTGAACTTGTTGCATCTCATTCCAGCATAGAGGGGAATGAGGTTATTTGCAGATGTCGTACACTAATATTTCTTTTCTTTACTTTATAATGTATTTTTACTTCTTCCTCTGTTGGCATCATTTCACTGACAACATTAGCTTCTTCATTATTTATCCCACATAGTGTTTCTTTGTGTGGCAGTGAGATTTCTTCGCTGTAGGTCATGCTTTCGTTCTCAAACTCGCTGTATAAATTCTTGTGTAACAACACGTAAATTCTAATTCACGGGTGCAATGTAGAATTTTACACTAGGACTGAGCCACGGTTTGTGGATGATTTACTATAGAGTGATTGCATAAACAACGGCAGGCACAAACATGTTGGAGACGATACGTAAATTGAAGTTTTGCAACTTTGTTGTGTTAAAAGGGCTACTCTATTTGACAGATTGATGAAAAATTGCTCAAGCATTACTTTTAAAAGTTGCATCCAATGTTTGATACAAAATTGAATGTGTTGAAGGATAAAGATTAAATAACAGCTAAATAAAGTTTATCATTGTGTGCCCTGGTACCCTGGAGAAATCCACAAATTACAATACAAGCAATTTTATAGTTTTTTATGTCATGTAAAGACTTTTATCAGTTGAGAAATGTTCATATTCTTTTCCATCAACTATTAAAGCAAAAAAGTCATATGAAAGAATTTAAAAGAAGCTATGAGACCGTTAAAATCCTCACTTTTTCATCACTCTCCTATTTCTGACTTTGCTACAGTGCATGAAGGATTAAATCAACTCTAGCTTCGAATCACTGAATGAGTTTCTTTTCTCCTTCAGATACTTTCTCATACTGCAACTGCACAGTAGCACTAGGGTGAATAAAAACTCGTTATTAATATAATTGGCTATGGAGAAACACACAACACCCTCCAAATACAATGCTGTGAATGGAATCAGTAACAGTAATGAGGGAAAAGTGAAGCATGCCAAATTAAACTTAGCCTGAAAGACCTCCTTAAGACGTGCTTGAAATTGCAATCATTGAGAACTTTATCAGAAACATATGTACACCTTAATAATGTAATTATAAGTACAAATAAAACTATCTTGCAAAAAGAGAATGACTTGTATGTTGATTTCTAATCTTCAGTTATAGAGTTTATATCGTTGATAAACAAACTTAGTTTGAATCTGTCCACTTTTTTTTTAACTATTGTCTTTTAATCCTTGACTGGGAAAGTTACCAGAACTCAATATTTGAAGGCACTATTAGCTCAAAGAAAACAACTAATAGATTTTGTTCCAATATTTCACCATTTACAACTTACAAATAGGAAAATTTGATATTTTTAGAAAAAGAAAATTAAACTTCTTCCCAGTCAATGTTTGATCCAAAGGGCCACAGTGTCAACTACCAAACTGCTATCCAAGCAGCATTATCCCTCTGACCTTTCAAAGTCCAACCCAAGAAAGTCTTGAGAGAAAATTACATTTTTCAAAATCCGAAGCCTTTATTTGGCCCATCAACTAAAATTGAAAAAGTACTAATAAAAGCGTTTGCAATTTTTACTATTTATCACCATGTGATAAGTCACATTTATTGTGAAATCTGACTAATACATTCAATTTTAAGAATACATGGGATAATTCTTCTAATTTCTGCTCAACCTCATTGTTTGATCCATCCATCCATCCATCCATCCATCCCCTACGCCTCTCCATCTCTCCATCGCGTTCTGGGTCACCCCCGGGGTCTCCTCCTGTAAGAACATGTTCGGAAAACCTCACCAAGGAGGCGTCCAGGAGGCATCATAACCAGATGCCCGAGTCACCTCATCTTGCTCCTCTCAACTTAGAGGAGCAGCAGCTCTACTCTGAACCTATCCCAGATAACCAAGCTTTTCACCCTATCTCAGGGAGAGCTCGGTCACCGTGCGGAGGAAACTCATTTCGGCAACCTGTTTTTACAATCGCGTTCTTTCAGTCACTTCTTACAGTTGAGGGTAGGAGCATACATCTGTATATCGAGAGCTTTACCTTCTGGCTCAACTCTTTCTTCACCACGACAGACCAGCGCAGAGTCCACATCACGGCTGACGCCGCAACGATACCCCTGTCGATCTCACACTCTATCCGTCCCTCTCTCATAAACAAGACCCCAAGATACTTGAACTCCTCCACTTGGAGCAGGATCTCATTCCCTGAACCCAGAGAAGGCACGCCAAACTTTGAGGACCATGGTCTCAGATTCTCTTCATAACAGCTTTATACTTGACTCCGAATCACTTGAGTCAGAGCTGGAGCTCACGAACAGATGAAGTCAACAGAACCAAATCATCTGCAAAAGCAGAGACCCAATCCTGAGGTAACTAAACAAATTCCCTCAACACCTCAGGTCCAGCTAGATATCCTGTCCATATAGGTTATGTGCAGAATTGATGGTAAAGAGCAGCCTCGACAGAGTCAAACGCTCACTGCCACACTGCTGCCAGACATCTCGTACAAGAGGGTCCAGTACCTCATTTTCCCAGTGCACAAAGAAAGACTGAAAATACATAAAATGAACAAAAAGAAGGACAAATGTTTCTTTATGTTTTAATCTAAACCTATAAAAAAACTTTAGGTGCATGTTTATAGGGAGTTAAACTATACAATTGTTTTTACTATAATTGCACCAAGATCACACTCCCCAACCAAACCAGCCCCCACCCCCCTCAACCCCCTGCCCAACCCAGCTTTTTAAAATGTATTTTAAAAACACAGCCAAATGAAGAAATGGAAATCAGTTATCTAATTAATTCCATTTGTGAGCTTCTGTGCTGGGTTATTTCAAATAAAAAAGATAGAGTGATGTTTAATTTGTGTGTTAATGTGCTCTATTGCATTTTAATGTCATTAACAATCATCTATTGTTATGTTTCAGTGTGTAGACATGAGCAATTTTGCAACACAATCCCAAAAAAAATGCTCTCCCTATCCTCTCTGTCCTTATCTAAAAAACATGTTTTGCTCTGCTTTGCTTCTTGCTCAGTTTGAACCTCAGTTTGTCAGTCTGGTATGTTTGTTATACCTCCATCTTTTGTGATTGACTGCAGGAAAAAACTGCCTTTCCTATATATTTTTTTACAGAGACTGTTAGTATTTACAAATCAAAATGATACATAAATGTCATTTTAGGTGGCCCTAAGTCTGAACTGTATATGTGAAAATCCCACTTGTACTGTATTTAAATGAATCCTGCAGTGTGATTTACTAAGTTTTGTGCTTGCACTTCATTGCTAATGGCACCTTCTTTTTTACTGTTGAAATGTATACTCTGACATGGCTACAGAGGTGTTTCACTAGCAAAATTGGACTTTCCCATTATTTTCCTATCCTTCATAATTTGCAAGAAGATTATGATGGTAGTAATACGGCAGATTTAAACATTAAGAAAACAAATACATCTTAAAATGCATTTTGAAAATAAATCATACTTTGTTTGTGTTTAGGCTCTTTTATAGATCCAGACTGGAAATTCATTGTTACTTACTGGTTGGGACTCAAAATATTTTGTTCAAATTTTTGCTTCTAGGAAATAATTACATACCCCTACATTTAGCAATGACATAAAATGTGTGATACAAGAACAAAATATTTAATATCCCAGTTATGTTATGTTGAAAGTAGAACAAAGCCCTGGACACAATGGCCAATGCACTTTGTTCAGGAATCCTTTAACCACTGATAGCAGAGATTATGTTTCATGTCTAGTTAACCAAGGGAGTAGGGGCAATGGGATGATGAATGAACTATGTTGAAAATGATCAATCTCATTACTGATAAACTTAAACTAATAAGATAAACGACAGGGGTTGACTGCATAGCATAATCTGTATCCGTGTCTGATCATGGGTATTATGGTGTGTGAGGTAATTGTGAATAGCAATTAACTGAAGTTGCCTCTCCTCAGAAGAAATGTACCTAAGTATCCTAATTAAATTAAACTTGGCCATCGGAACAAAGGTCTTTAATGGTGCCAGCATTGGAGTTAAATTTAAAGTCAGCCTGCCTACACAGCTTTTAGAATTTCTATTATCTTATTATTCACACTAAGAGTGCTTATAAAACCACCAAATGGGATCCCATTCCTGCTAATCTCTGCATGCAGTTTCAACCAAAACATGAATAACTTAGTAGTCATTGCTGACCCTGGACATTATAGACTCCAAATCTATTTGCTAAATGATACATGGAATGAGCTTTATTTAATCTAAATGAACATTTATTTGTACAGGAAATAGAGAATTAGAATGTATTTTCCAAGTGTGTCCTGGCCAGGATAGGCAATAGCTCAGTCCAGCAATAACAATCCACATAGAGCTAACACAACATAAATAAACAAAGTCAGTATACTCCAGTAACAGCTCACAAACACTGTGGGTGGCTATCACATACAGCATGTAAAGATTAAAAACAAAATCATTTTGTAAAGAAAATATTATGCTTGTGCCATTTTATGTACAATGTATATGTATAAAAATTGATTTACTGTATTAATTTATGTCTCAAGAAGATCCAAAAAAATTGCTTAGGTTATTGGCAAAACATATGTATTATTCAAAGCTTTTTCAAAACTGACCAAAGGAGGACATATGACTCATATTCCTGTCGCTTATACATGAAATAAGGTTTCTGTATTCACTTATGGAGATTGACAATACTCATTGCTATGAACCAAGTTGGATCGATGTAAGAATGTATAATGAATCTTTTCTTTTAACCTACTTGATGGCAGCAAGTCAGCAACCCTCTTAAAACTGACTAGACTGTGAATCTCATAAACAATTATGTCTCTTACAAAAGCATTAATTAACATAATAATGTCGAGAAAGAGGGTAGAAATGGCATAGTGGCCAAGCATTTGTAGTGAGCATAGGAAAGGAAATTAATAGATAGGTGTGTTATTTGCTGCACCTTCAGCTAACTCTCTGTAATCAATGAGGCTACACTAAACACACCATACATCAGTATAACCAGGTACTACTAAAAAAGTCCAGGAAGCCTAATTTACTGTGTTTTCAATAAGCCGTAGTACAGGATGTTGGTGGCAGTGCAGAAATCATTACTTACACCCATTACTTAACCCTAACTCTCAAACTAATTAGTCATGTGCATAACTTCATAAGCTGTTGGATTCATTTATTGTAAATCAGGTGTGTTAAGGCAGCAATACATTGAAAACCTACAGGATAGAGGCCTCAGGGACCAACTTTGAACACACCTGGTTAGGTAAACAACATTTTATCCAAGTAATTTATCAGGGAGATGAAGATATATTATGGTCTGTGTTAACAAATAGCAGTTTCATAAAGATAAATAATTAACTAACCACACTTAAAATGTTCAAATGTTTGCTTCTAGGGAATAATGGCATGTCCCAACAATTAGAAATAACTTAAATTTTGTGATTATACTATACTATACATTACAAGAACAATTTATATAGCATATTGTTTGTGTTACTGCTGTTAAACAGACACACCACATAAATGTAGACAAAGAATACTTTGAAAAAGAAATATGAATGCATTATCATGCACAGTACCTTCTAAGATGGGGCTCTGGACAGAATCATCATGCATCTAGGGGTGTCTTAAAACTTTTTTATCAATTAACATACAAAAATTATGTCTTGATTTACTAAAAGCCTATTTAGGACAAGCAAACTCAGGATTCTCTTACAGCAGTCAGATGACTGTGTTTGTTTTGTAGTTTTTCAAGAGCAACATACAGTACTGTAAGAGTATGTGCAAATAAAATTATCAAATTAAATGTCTGGAGTCTGGACCCAGAAACCCCTGGAGTCCAGTCCATTAAACATCTCTAAGTACTTTTGATTTCACCATTTGTAAGTAGGATTCAACAATTTACAAGCCATATGAGATGAAGGATGAGGCAGACCTACATAAACTGTAGCTGAAACTCTTTCTGTAGACACAGCTCCATCATTAATTATGTATTTCCAATAAACTAGAAAGATTACAAAATAGTCCCACAAATAATGATCAGTCTTTGCCAGTGATGTACGAACGAACGAATGAACAGACGGACGGAAAAACAGACAGATAGATAGATACAAACATAATTACAAAACACAGATTAATGCTGTAGTACATACTAGGCAGAGAACTTAAAACTTTCCAAAAAACAAAAAACACTACTCTAGGACCTGAATCCATTTCCTGAAAGTTAAAATACTATTAGAGAACCATAAGAAGTGATCTACACAATGAATGTCAGTTATCCTTAGAGTCTCCAGTGGTTACTAATCATTTTTAAAATCTGTTGTATTTCTTAAAACAATACATTTGTAAGTGTTTGCAAAAAGAGAAACTGATGTTTTCAAAATGAATCTGGAAAAACTCTTAGCTTTTCTCCCACCAGCAGATGGAAGGTTAGCTTCAGAGTTCCCTGCTAAGTGCTTGGCTTGCAACCAACTTGTTTGGATTTCTTGATTGGCAATCTTCCAAGTTCCAGGCAAAGGACTCACAGAAACCAATCTTCACAGTCGTGATCACGGTGTAGCTACACTACCCACTCTTGCTCAGACACCTATTACACTATAAGGGTTCTAGCTCTACTGGTTAAGTTCCCAGCCGAACATTCGGTAGGGCTATATTAATGAGCTCCTGTGTTTTTGGAGATCCCCCCTTGTTCGCCTGAGAGGTAATTAAGCAAGCTTTCAAACTTACTGCGAGGTCTCATTTGAGGTCATAGCATTCTGTCTCTTAGCCATGATGGTGGCAGCTAGCCACTAGCTAGGTGTAAACCAGCTACAAGCTTCTACTGCTCATTTGACTATCTAAGAGCAAATACTTTTTGCTTGGCCTTGGTTTTTCTGTCTTCCTCACTTAGCAGCTGTTCAAAACTTCTCCTAAGGTTGCCAGCTTTTGTTAGTTCCCTGCAGTACATGCAAATTGAATCCACAGCCACTATCCCACAATTAGCCAGAACTGGGTTTAGACTGTATGAGTTTGAAGATTACGCGTCTCACATCCAAAGAATAAACCACATGTTCAAGACCGACTTTGTTGATGCAACATTTTGTAACACATACACACAAGAAACACCTTATAGACATGCTAATAAAGGAAACTTTTGGCAGAGGGGGATTTTAAATTTTCCTCTGGGATTGACAAAGTATTTTTCATTCATTTTCATTCATTTAATTTTATCTAATCTGTTCAGAAGTTATTTAATCTTGAAATTCAGCATAAACAGGAGTCTGTCCCTTTCATTGACGAGTATCAGATATTTGATTGCAAGAAGGCAGAGTGTAGCATAGCCATGGTTTTTAGCCAGCTAACAGCATGGTTTAGCTTTATCCTGTCTACCTCTGTTAGCTGTTTAGCTCTTGTTAGCTCTAATTAGCTTCGGTTAAGCTAGATCTCAACTACGAGCAGTACAGGATGGGTTCAGCAAACACAAAAGTTAGTATCATTAAAGCTTGTTCTTGTTCGGCATGGCATTCACACTCCACAAGAAGTCACCCTGAACACCCCCAAGTGTTCATACGACCCACCCACTCTAGCATGCTTTATGTGCACGTCCAGCCAATGGAGAGACAGATAAAGGGCTAGTACAGCCGGTTTTCGACCAGGGTCTCCACTCTTCCTCTGTTGAATTCAGCGTTTAGCTTTGGCAAATTTGTCGCGAAAGTAGCGCCACTTCCTTCTGCAGACACTTTCGTCGACTGATAAAGTTTTGGCTATTTCTTTCCACGAGTTGCTAGCCATGAGCG
>JBAMHX010000007.1:19851949-19862188 GCA_037177515.1 Pseudomugil tenellus | reverse complement strand
GTGTGTGTGTGTGTGTGTGTGTGTGTGTGTGTGTCTGTGTGTGTGTGTGTGTGTGTGTGTGTGTGTGTGTGTGTGTGATATGTGTGTGTTTAATTTATTGTAGGTGGAAAGTGGGGAGACAAAAAGAAGTAGAGAGGATAAAAAAATTGCTTAATACACATTTTGTTGTTCAGTTTTTATCAGCTCTGGTCTTATCTCTTTTCTTGGTCCTTTCTTATGTGAAATGGGACTTTTAACGATTCAAGTTTTATCTAATCATTTCATTAGTATGCGTATCCATTCTTTGCATTTTATTGCCACGTTGGAACTGAGGTGAAATGTTTCTGAACAAATAAAACTGAGAAATCTCCATCCAACAAAAAAAACAAGAAGTTAAAATACAGCAAATAGCTTTGGAAGCAAACTTTTCCTTTCACATCTGAACTGCATGCGTATATTTTACTTGTTCCACACTTGCACATTTCACTTTCCTGTGATTTTACACCCATATCTTCCATTTATACCTGTAGTAAAATCACTTTTTTCATTTCTGATTCTTCAAAAAGTCTTAAACATTCTTTCTTTTGCGTTCTTCTCTTGCCCCTCTCTAGCACTTACACTTATAACATCTGTCCAATACATGATCCCCAAAAGTGGTGTGTCCCTATCCTCCTTCAATCTTTTTCCCTACAGCTATTTTTCATCCAGGTTCCTTGGGCTGTTTTGTCAGATGCCTTCTTTTTCCCCCTCTTTACCTTTACCTTTTACCTTCTCACATGCATGTTAATGTTAATCTCTTTCTGTGCAGACCTGTTTTGCTTATGCCATGCAGACTGTTGTATATTTAAAAGCTGTGCAACGTTACAAAGCCCTTTACACAGCTTCTTAAAGCATATAGAGTTAATCCAACCCAAGAAAAACATTCCTTCTAAAATGCCTGAAATGGCTTTTTGTCATCCAGACTTTACTTCAATTATTTGTTCACATCACCAATTAACACCTTTGTGCAATGTTCATTCAGAAACTCAAATTTCCACAGTCCTCATCCTACCCTTAAATGGGATTGGTGCGCAATTTTTGATTAGAGACTATATGCTAAAAGACAATTATATTTTTCCAATGTGCTACGTTCAGAAACTACTGAAACAAATGCATCTGTCTTCTATAACCGTCTTAATTCATGCAAAATCGGAATTCCTTACCTTAGATGAACCTTTTGGATCAAACAGCATGAACCCTCTTCAACAATTCACTGTTGCACTGCCAACTGTGGCTTGTAGAGAGGTTTTTGCATTTTTAGAAGCCTCCTCGTGCAAACTTGGAGGAATGTGAGGTAGGGAGCAAATGTTGCCACCAGAAATCATAAAATGTTCAACAAAGGTCTTATAAAAAGACAATTCTAGCCAGAATGGCAGCCTGCTTCAAAACCAGTTCAATTCAGATCATCAAGGGGAACTTTGTATATTCATATATACATATAGGTCCTCTTGACAAAGTAAAGTTGTTCAACAAGACACAAAAGACAGATCCACATTATCTGCCTGTTTTAATGCTGGACAAGACAAGTTAAAAAAAACAGTTCATAGATCCAACTTTTTTGTTTCAAGTAGCTATTCCTCTTTATCTCAAGGAACAGGAACATTTTGCATTAAATTGGGGGAATCAGACCATCTGATATCTACATATTTTTGTTAATTAATCTTACAGCTTATTTTTTTTACTTTTCTCATCTTGATTAGATGCTTAAAACCAAACTTAGCTCCTGCTAAGTCACCATCACTAGTGTAGACCACCTCTCGCAGATTGTGCTTTAAGATGAGGCACCAACACAGGAAGGAGCTACCTCCAAATCTTTGCTGTTAAATACAACAGACGTAGAGTGCATAAAAGACACGTCAAGACATATATATGTCTATGTGTTATGGACCTGGATCATTTTATTTTATATTTTTAATTTAGCTGCATGGCTTCATCACTGTGAAGTGTCCTATTAAACTTAATTAATCAAAGACATCTTCATGCAGGCTGTAAGAGTAAGAATATCTGTGTATAGTTTAAAATAGTGTGAGCTTTCTGGAGAACAATAACAAAGAAGCTCTGTCTAGCTCTGTTTGTATACTCTTCTGTAGAGGTAAACTAAAAATATATTGCAACAAACCAAGCTACATTTAAGCTGCTTCTTATCAAGATATATGAGGTCTGGGGTGTTAGCCTGTCCCAGCCGCAATCAGCCAAGTATACGTGGGTTCCAGCTGCCTCAGATTTGAGGATTTGTTTATTAGTCATGTCATATATATTGTTTAACTGAGAAAACCATTGCAGTGTTCCCATTTAGAGTACTACCATATTATATTTCGAAACTTTGGCCAGATGTACAAAAACAAAAAAGTACAAATGTTTACAATCAAATGATTTATTAGCCAATTTTGGATACGTTATTCACTATACATTCACTATATTCTAGAAACATTCCCATGATCTTTAGTAGCATGACTGCAGTTAAGCTGTATTTTAATACATTTTCTTTGTCTTTGCATCCAGTTGTCATCTGATTGATCTAGATCTTACAAAAGACTTCAGAATTTTGTAGAGCATTACTTTATCCTTTTATTATTAATACGAGCCGTTTAAGTCCTAATTCACATCGAGAGTTGATCAAAGATTTCTATCTTTGATGCTTGTCTTAATTTCTTGATTATTTCTTTTAAAAAACAGTTACCGTCTGATGTGTAATCAATGGTAAAAAGAATCATAGATGTTATAAATTGTTCATTCAATTCTTCATTCGAGAATGCTTTGAATTGTCTGAGCAAAATTAATCTTATATATATGTGTGTGTGTGTGTGTGTGTGTGTGTGTGTGTGTGTGTGTGTGTGTAGGTGTGTGTGTGTGTGTGTGCAGGCGACTTGCATATATATAATATACATATTGTTGATGTACACATACATACATTTGTACATACATATATACATACATATGTATGTATATATGTACATACATATTTCAACATATATACATATATATAGCACATGCATATATAGAAAGACAGGAAACTTATTGTGTCTTATAGAAATTATGAAAACAACTGAAAAAATTAATTAAATTAATTTAAAGTTGTAATTAAGTGTGGAATTTCTTCTTTTTTCCTGCTGTCAATATTGTTAAGATGCTACCCTTTGACAATGAATTCAATTATTCACACTGTGGCATGTCGCAGTCACTGTAGCATTACAGGAAATAATGTCCTTCACTTTTAAATCCCAGTGTGACATGTTCCTATTCAATTTTCACCCACGTTGTACTCACCAGTCTACCCTTAACAAATAATCAAGCTTTTCACTTTCACTGCTTCTCTTAGAGTTTTGAATAAAAACTAATTATAAATGTCTGACAGGTAAAAGAAATGAGTTCTTCACTGATTGTCCCAGACATAAGAAACAATTGACATGATAGTCTGTGTGTGTGTTTGTGTCTGTGTGTGTGCGTGTGTCTGCCTTGATGTGATCCTGTGATTCTGCGGCTCAAATCATCTTTTTCCTGTATGACTTGACAAAAAAAGTTTATTTTTTGCAAAACCACCATTTTGTACTATGTTTCGCTTTCTTTTCTTCTGTTGCTTACTCCTATTTAACTTATATCATCTTTGCTCCTCCTTTTCTCCCCATTTTCTCTACTGACTTTCAATACCATTATGTCCTCTGACCTTCTCTTTTTCAAGTTTGCACTCACTGTATGTGGCTTTGCAGATTCACAGACTGGTGGCAGATAGAGGTGACCTCACCATTTGCCTGAAAATTTATGTAAAATGGAGGAACTCTGATAATAAAATTTGAGAATGGTAAGAATGTCAGGAAGAATTAAAATATTGATCAAAGCATTTCTATTAAACCAAATCTATGGATTTTCTATTGGTATAACATAAAATGTTGCCTTTAGTTGCATTAGATCTGCAGTAACTTCATATGTATCACTCATCTTTCTTAATGAATAAAATCTATAATATCTTGGTTGTCCAATAAAAATAGCTGGTATAGTTTGTAAAGAAAAAACAAACTTTCAGACAGTATGGGTTTATAATAGGGAAATCCAAGTTCGGTGCTCGAGAGCTACCATTCTGCAACTTTTACGTGCAAACCTGGTCCAACACACCTGGATCAAATTAATGGCTTGTTACTAGGCCACTGCAGAGCTGGATAACATGCAGATGAGGAGATTCAGCAATTTGATTCAGGTGTGTTGGAGGAGAGTTGCATGTAAAAATTGCAGGATGGTAGACCAGATCTGGGCACCCCTGGTTTAGAGTAAGCCAAAACTGCAGTAGTTCATCGGTTCAAAGTGTGCTTTGATGGAACATAAAAGATCTGTTAAATCAGATTACAGTGTGGTTATCCTCAGTTACACAAGATGCCCTGTTTCCATGTTCTATGGGAAAGTTTCAATCACTTTGCATTTTCAAATCTGTGTAGCAGAGATAGTCCAGAATATATTCATAATATTTGTCATGATGTCTTTGTTAGTGTCATGAGTGCATATTGAAATTTTTCCCAGTAACCTGAACTAAAGGTCTCTATATTCTGAGGCCAGCCCGTGGCCATGCACTGTTTCATGATTGAATTACATTACAGCCATGTTTGAACAGAAAATTTCTTTCAATATAAAAGCTATTAAAATGTAATAGTAATATTTTCCACATTGAAAGGGTGAACAAATCAATAGTACTGCAGTAATGGTTTTGGTCTTATTTAATGGTCGTGCTTTAAAATCCACAAACTAATTCCATGTTAATTAATTCTTTATTCATACACTCTCTCATGGCCTTTTTATTCTTTATTTGTGCTACTATTACACAGATGCACATCAGTTTTTTTAAACTTTTTGGGAAGGGGCTCTTTGTGTGTGTTCGTGTTGGGGGTTTGGGTTGTTATTCTGTATGAGGCACGTACATATCCTTGCTTGCTTAAATGCCATCCACTAACTCATCCCAAAGATGGGAAAGATTATGGAACATTTTTTCATAGCACCTACTAAATGTCACATTAAAATTTTGTCCTTCTTTAACCTTATTTTCTTCCCACATTAGATTAAACAAAGGTTTGCAGTAACTAAATGCTTTGTTCTATTCATTAGCAGGCAAGTCACTGGCTTGGTTAACAAGGAAGTGTTGTTGTCCAAAGGAGGAGTTGATTATGGTTGCACTGCGCAGCATCAGGGAGTGCTGCATAAACAGGAAACTCAACATGGTTCTACCGTTCCGACCTATTTAGCATTACATTGTCAGTTAACCCAATTTAAAAAGACACTTGTATCTTCATTAATATTGCACTTTGCTAATAATATATCATTTATCTACTCCATTACATTTCCTGCCAAAATGTGACTCACATTTCACATTAAACGATGATCATTAAACGGTGCTGCATTGTTTTGAAAACTACATGACAAGCCACTTGATCTTCAAAAAGATTTTTCAGGATAAGAGTAGCCCAATAGTATGTACGTGATATACGTGCTTTTTGTTACAAGTTCAAACCACTTTCACTTATAATGATCGAGCTTGACTGTTGTGAGCTAGTAACTTCTATTTCACCTCTCAGCTCAGTAAGAATATCTCATTTGCCTAACGAGAGCTAAAAATCTACCAAGCTTTGGAAATTAAAAACCTGAATTGAACATAAATTTCCATATTACAAATTTCATGTAAATCCTGCAAAGAAAATGACCTTCATTGGGGTGTATGAAGCCGATTCAAACCGACAAAAGCGCAAACACTTGGTGCTGTTATCTCGCTAAGCCCTTGCGTCATTGTCCACATGACCTCTGCACTGAAGAAAAATCTTGAATGACAATAAATTAGCAGCCATGCGAGTGCAGCTTAGCTCAGATGTATAAGGGCTTACATCTCTTTGTGCAAGCTTTCGTTCTTATCAGCCTTCTCTAGGAGGACACTGCGCTGACAAACACTATCAAACAATAGAAGCCATTATTCTACCATTCCAAGCTCAGGCCGGTGAACGAGGGCCATGCCGCTAGCTTTGGTTGCCTTTCATGGTTGAGTTATGTTCTTTTCAGGCATTGAATGACTCCAGTGCTGAGCTGCCCAGCTGAACATAGCATTGCCAACAGCTAACACTGTCAAGAGAGAGCATTGCATCAATGCCTTGTTGTGAGTTTAGGCACAAGACTGTATCACTGAATTGGAAGGTTAACATAACATTCCTAGTAAAAATGCAGCATAGTGTTTGACCTTTCTCCAATCACACAGCATTAGTTATGAGATGAGTCCAGCTGAGAGTTGTGCAGCAGTTTAGGAGCTTTCCTAGCTCCTAAACTGCTGAGCTTTAGAGGAGGGACTGACATTGGAACAGCTGAAGAAGATCATAAGATCCTGGAAGTGCTATAATGAAGGAGAACATCTGAAAGATTTGGGAAAGCAGGCTCATGGAGAGCTTTGACGATGAGCAGAATCTTGTGATAAGTCTTTGTGAGACACCTGCAGGAAACCAATAAAAATCTGTTGAATGAATCCTCATGTGCTGTAGGAACATTTAATTGTGCATTTAGTGCATTTATTTGACAGGGAAACTATTAAGATTTAGAGGAATCATTATCTTCATCATATATAAACATATAATGATGCCAGTGATGCAAACTAAAAGTTAAACAGGAATTACTTTTAAAAAAGTCAACAATTTACTTGTTTAAGGAATCCATTTAATGTGAAACTAACGCCTTTGGATTTTGAAGTTGTGGCACAAAGTTTTATTAATGTATTTTGACTCACTTAGAACCATTATTTCCATTTGTGCAGCATTTCTTTCACCTTCGCTTAAGCTGCCATTTTGAACTGTTAGCAAAGGGAAAAAACAGAAAAAGAGTTGTGTTCAGAGGAGTAAAGTATAGGAATCCGTAGTAGTAGACGTTGTAGAGATATAGTTCAGGTTTATTATTTGAAAAATTAAAGTTGATTTTTTTGTAGTGCAAGAACAGAGAAAGGTACATGAAACAACGCAAAAATAATGTGAGGCAATTCACACTGAACTCTTCACCGTTCACAGTAAACAAAGCAACGCAATTTCTGTATATGTGAAGACAGAAAACAAGAACATGGTGGGATTTTTCTTAGATGAATCCCAAAAAAATAATGTAAATAAATAAAATGTAAATAAATAACGTGGAAGTTGCGCAAACAATAAAGTTTTCAGTTAGCTTGTTTCACTCGTCACAGTTCTTCTTTGCTTCTCCTGTCTCGAGCTCTGCACTTCACACAAACACGTGAAAAAGAAACCTGTCATATTCCTTAACAAGTTCATCAAACAAAGTTTTTTTTTTTTTTTTTTTTAAAAATGTATTAGAAGCTACCAAATGAAAATGGAATGAGCTGGCTTCAAACGTCACCTGGTTTTCAGCCATGCAGTGTGACAAAAACACATGCAGACACACACATGGCAGATCCTCAAACAGCCTGCAGCACACCACTGTATGTGTCACACACAAAACAGGAAGTGTTAATGAACAAGAGCAGTAATTAAAACATTGTCAACATTAAAGGCACACAGCTGCTTGCAGTATGGGGACAGACAAGCTGAAAGGTTAGGTGTTATATATAAGGAATAATCCATAATCTATAATAGATCACTGCTTTATATAATATATAGCATATTTATTATACAAATCTATTACAACCACTGCATGTGGAATTTACAGAATACTTACAGAAGAAACTTTCTGGCAGCAGATGTAAAAGGTACACACACTAACACATACACACACTTTTCCCACCTACTTTTAGACTACATGGAACCCATGTAGTTGCATTTTATAATTAGTTTATGTGAGCTGGGCAGATATGAAAATTAGGCAATTTAAAGGCAAACCTGCTTCCATAAAAATTTTGTTCTCCAGTGACACTGGCCCTAAAACAATGCCTATGCTGCCGTAATCAACAGCTAACGGCATATCCCAGAACGCCCCCTATCCTCCTATTCCCCAATCCTGAAATAGACACAATACAATAATACAAAGTTGCACATGTTCAGTGTCAAAACTTTGAACCAGTCCAGTATGGCATCAGTACAGGAACAGTGACTGTATAAATACTGGACAGCACATACCATCACAGTACCCATAGGTTTCTGAAGAGCGGATTTGAACTCCATAGGCGGGTCCTACCGTCGCCATCTTGGCGTTTCGTCATTATCGGAAAAATGGTTGAAGAAGAAGAGCTAAGAGGGCACCATCACGTTGGAGCCAGCAGCTGCAACCAGTGATAGCGCTTTAACACACATCAATCAAAAGGACATGCCTCTAAATTTAAGATTAAAATAACATCCAGTCCTCTAGCAGTGAGGGGTGAACTGCAAGCTTTTCTACTTCCTTATTAGAATAACAATCAGCAGGCAGAGATTCCCGCCTGGATAGGGTACAACATGACCTGTCATTTGCACTTTTTTTTTAGGTCAATGAGAGAAATAGTTCCAAAGATACAGGCAAATATCTGATTATTCATGCATAAAGCGCCACCTGGTGGGGAAACAATGACTCCCAAAATCGTGAAATTTTTGCCTATACAGAGCATCAAAATCTAATTGTAAAAATTTTGCGAGTCATTTCACTCACACAAATGATATCCGCCAGTGGCGCTCAGGTCAAAACCATCATGAACCATCATGGCTGCACAATAGCGCAGTTGGTTAGCACTGTGGTCTTACAGCAAGGAGGTTGCTGGTTCAAGCATCATCTCGGTCAGTGGCCTTTCTGTGTGAAGTGTACATGTTTTCCCCATGTTAGCATGGGTTCTCTACAGGTACTCCAGCTTCCTCCCATAGTCCCAAAATGTGCACCTTGGGGTTAGGCTGATTGGGGACTCTAAATTGTCCATAGGAGTGAGTGTGCATGGTTGTTTGTGTTAGCCCAGTGATGGACTGGTGACCTGTGTACCACGTTTCTCAGCTGGGATTGGCTGCCTTCAAATAAGGCCTGTTTCAGATGTAGCTCTTGGGGTTATTTTGCAAACTATTTTAACACTGAACTGTCTGATGTTGGGTCTGACATTACTGCCAGGTATTCATATTTTTAGTGATCAATAAGCTTTCTCGTTGGGGAAACACACTCCTGAATACTGTAGACCTGCAAAAGGCCAAAACTAATGAGAACTTATTGTGATTGCTCTAGAAACCCAAATGTGGTTGTTCGCTACAATACTTGAAAGATTTCCAGTGTTTTGCTTCTGTCAGTCCCAGCTTGTGTGACATAGTGTTATGTTAATGTTTGAAGCATTGACAGTTTAAAGACAGAACAGAAAGCTGTAAACACAATACAGACATGGAGCACATGACTCACAAAGTAGGCTGGACATGTTGGCTTACATTAAATACACTCCAAGCAGATACTAATATATACACAGCTCTGGTATATAATCCAACACATGTTCTTATCCCAATTTAGCATACATTTCCTGTAAGACCTAGAAGTCAATAGCTACCGGTATGTTATATTTATCACCCATCTGCTGACTATTTGGTGCCAAATAAAAATGTTAATTGCCATACATCTTGTAGAGCTGCAAAGCTAAATAGTGTTTTATTTTACTGATGTGTAGCATTTTCCACCTGAACACATTCAGTAAAAAAAAAAAAAAAAAAAAAGTTTTAAATCTAATACATTTGATAAATGACTTGAATTTCCACATGTAGGCTACAAGTACACAACAGAAATGTCAATGGAAGTGTGATCAATTACCAAAGCTGCAGGTTGTTCATGACAAAATGTTTGCTTTCTACCATGCCCAGTTTGTCCAAGTATGACATGACTGATGACAAATATCAGTGATTAGCTGATGTGAATGATTTAATGTTTCAATCACAAAGAGTATGAGTAGCATTTATATACACAGCCGTTTACGTTACTTGACAGTCTTGTCTTTGAATGGTAGTTTACAAGAAAGGAGTTTTCCATGTGGATCAGTACAGTCTGGCATCTGCTGTGGTATTTTTCACACTGGTCACAAAGTCTCAGACTTTTTATTTTCCATACACAAAATTTTAACTAAGCATACCATTTCTTAGCCATGTTTTCAAGATGAATGTTACCACCCACAAGGGAGTGTAACGTACCAACAACCATGGAATAAAGACATGAAGTAAAGGGTAAAAAAAAATAAAAAATAAAGGTTTTTATTGACTGATCTGGAAAAGAGGTTTTCAGCTGCGTTACCTGTGGGGGAGGAAGGGACAGAAGGTTGAGCCAAACAAATGAAATAAA
>JBAMHX010000007.1:19817979-19851849 GCA_037177515.1 Pseudomugil tenellus | reverse complement strand
AAATAAATATAACAAAACGAGACCTAACTGACCACTTAAGGTAAAGGTCCAAAAAACAAACAACAAAAGACCTAACTAAACTTATCTACAAAGTGGTGTATCAAAACATATACAAGGGGTGACATCAACTGCTATGCTAGTGACTAGACAAAGAGTTTTTACTAAGGGCTGGAATGTAAAGGGTCCCCCAAATAGCTAGTCCACAAACCTCCCACCACATACCTGAGATTGTAGCACGCAGAACCAGTCATCAACAGCCCAACAGAAGCCAGCATTAGTGTGGATGTGAGGAGAGAAGCTCTCTGTGTGATTGCAGTCAGGTGCCTTTAAAGCAAGGCTCCCAGGTGCAGCTCATTCTAGCAATCAGGGAGGAACCAATGGCTAATTAGAGCCAAACCATCTCCGAATCACCCAATTAGGGCCAGGACCAACAAAGAAACAGGAGGGCAAAGTGCCTACACGTAACAATGAAACTATTCCTTCTTAGAAAAATAAATATACCTGAGAATATGTGATGCAAGTCCTGCCTTGGAGAGTGACATATAAAAGCCTGTTTCACTTCACGATTGAGTGAGCGGCAGGCCAGCTCAGAAGGCCAAACATAACATCTGCTTTCAAGGATTACATCTGGTCTCCTGAGAATGGTTGCTGCTTTCACAGTTCATAGTAACTGGTAAAGATTTTTCCATATTGCATGCATTAACCATAAATGAACAACCATGTATTAATTAGTATTACAGTCACATATCTTTTGATGTGAGAGATGTAGTAACTGTTACTAAGGCGAATAAACTGGGGGTAGAAAGGAATTGAAAAAGTAAGATGCTGATTTCCTAACTTGTATAAATTAGTTCTTAACCTCCCTTTACACACTTTTCAATGTCTAGTTCAATGGATTTGCATTAATATTACAGTTTATGATGTGTGTTCTAACCCTAAAAATAAACATCCAAATCTCTTTTTGATTACAAACATCACCAAACCCAGATGTTTTGATCACCCTGCTATCTGGTCGTCCAGATGTGCTCTGCAGAGTCTGCTCCATTCTGTCAGCACAGCTCTGCATCACTCTGCATAACAGCTTTGTAATTATTATTGTACATCCTAACAATCATCTTCTGCCATCAGTTTTGCCTGGTTGTAAAAAATGTCAGACAGTATTCTATGCCATGCGGAGATTTGTATTGTGTCAAACAATATTCAAAAATACAATTTACTCATGTCAGTTCTTACTTTTAAGCAAAGATAAGCCATCTTTGGGCACCTTAGATGCGAAAACCTGAAGTCCAAACATTCATTGTACTTTTGGTAGTAATTCTCATAAAAACTGGACCACTGAAAGGTATTGGTTGTACTTTTGTGTGATCAACCCTTAAAGAAAAGGTAATTCTAAATTAAATAAACTCCACTGCTTCATTATTACGTTTTGTTGGTTGCAAGCAAGAGACAAATAAAGAGGGGAAAGGCATCAGGATTCTGATAACTATATAAAGTTTATTATTATAGTTATTAGCATTTTTTTTTTAAATTGCACGTTTGGAGAAATAATTTTTAATTGAGTAATTGCAAATAAATATATTAGACATATTTCTACTGACTGCCAGTATCATGCATATTAATGACAAGTTGTAAAAGAAAACAATCATGATGGCAATGGGGAAGAGTGTCAGTATGATGCATTATTTTGAAGCCGGTTTGGCGGACTAATATATCTCCGAACAATAAAATGTCAAATACCAAAATGTCATGTCTGAGCAAACCAAATGAATTTGTTCTGAGTTGATTAAATGTAACCCGTTACCTTTTTAAGCTTTCTGGTCATCATCTCTGTTCAAGCAGGCTGGTTGGTAATGTAGCAGCTTATGAAACATTTGTGAATCTATCCTTATAAAACATTTAAAAAATCATATCACCTACCATCAAGCTGCTGGAAGAACAGTCAAAAATAGAAATAATGATTTGTATGTGCAAACATAATATGGCCTGATTCACTCCGCTCTCGAGTTTCTTCTGAAAGCTTCCAAAAAAGAAACAGAGGTCACAGAAAAATGGGTTTTGTGTGAACCATCTGAATACTTGTATTTGTGCTTCATTAGTGTTTAGAAAGATGCTGAATAGAGTTATAATATTACAGCGAGTGCAACATCCATCAGGCTTCTCTTAGCTATAGAGGAAAAAAAGAATTTCTGAAATGAACAAATTGGGCTGATGTGAATAGTAAATGTAAAGGGGGGTCGGAGGGAGCATTGTAGATGATGGCCAAGAGTTTTATGTTCTGAATTTAAAAACTATTTTACAATTTTTCGATGCCATTAAAAATGAGTGACCATGATGTCCTGGGGCAAAATAAATTAAACATTTTGCTGGTTATTACTCTCAGGAGGAAGAGCAGTTGTTAAGTTTGATTCCAGGCTTCCCCTTACTACAGGGGAACTATGCCAAAGTGTCCCCAGGCAAGATGCTGGACCAAGTTCCCCGCAGATGTGCCAATCGGGAGGTGAGTGTGTGTGGGAATGGGTGAATGCGCTGTGTATTGTAAAGCACTTTGAGGGGTCATCATTGCTGAAAAAGCGTTAAATTCATTTATCATTTATGACTAAATCTGTATGTTTGGCAAAACCAAGGTGTCCAGAGTGAAACTCTTATGGTCTACACACACACACACTTTAAATGTTTATGCTGAAAACACACTAAACGCTTAACACAGGCTTAACGATAAAACACATTTGCATTGCAGAATAACGAACGGACATGACTGTAATTCAGAAGATGATGCAAACATCATGGCTTCTTTGGTACGATGTACTGTTCTTCTTACCTATTTTGCTTTTCCTTTGCATTGGTACATTTTGGGAACTCGTTAGCTGATTTCTATTTTGCTCCATGCCAAAAATAGAAAAACTGAATAAGTGTGTCCTGCATATATCTTGACAACACATCAAACAGAATCTGTCAGCAGAGCCTTTGATCACATTTTCTCTGTATTCCAGAGAGATACAAAAGAAGAACAGGCAGACTTAATAATTGACAAGAAAAAAAGAGGTGAAAAAAACTGGTAATGTTATCCTCTTAATAATTTTTTAAAGCCCAGAGCTGAGCTCTTACAACAAAACCAGAATGCTAATCTGGTGACATACTCATGAGCTCATGATTTCACGTCCACATAAAGAGATTTTAGACTTGTTATCTTGACACTTGGTTTAATGTTGACACAGTGGAGTCTTTCAAAAACATCATATTTCTTTCAGTCAGTAATCAGATGTCAAATATGTTTACCTGCCTGACTTTTTCAATAAGTTCCTCTGATGTACCCTTACTACAAAAGTCTCACTGTGCCACAACGTTCTTCCTGTGAGATTCTAACTGCTCGTAGTGATGGAAGGTTTGGTTCTTTTGGCTCTTGCAGCTCCCAGCTGGCCCTTCTTGTGTGTTGCTCTGATAATGTGTTGGTAAGCAATGCTTTATTCAGTGTTTTCTTAGAAGCCTTTTTTTCTTGTTTTGCTCAAAGCAAGCAACAAAAACATTATTTAACTATTTACTTAAATTTTATCTCAACGTTTACTTATCTCAAAATATTTCCTGATGCAATATTTTCAGTCATTTCTCTTTTTTTTTCATTTTTCTTTTTCCAACATTAAACTCATCACAGTCCAGATAGGTATCAGTTTCAACAAAGGCCAGATCAACTGTAAGTATTAACTGTAAAAAAGCAATTGTGAAATATATCAAATAGATTTATATATTTATATATCTAGCTATAATTACTAAAGATGTCCGATATTGTTGGAGGGGTTGTAGAAAATATCGGTTTCAAATAATATCGGTATAGAAGATTAAGAGTTTGACAAAATTGTTAGATTGGATGTTGGCAAAAAAAAGCCAATGTGAAACATGCCTAATAATTACATTCCATAGAGCTAACTGACTATTCTATACAATGCAATAACATAAATTGTTTTTTGTTAAGCAGACAATCCACACAAATATAACAATTATTCTTTAACAGAAATGGCAAAGTACATGCTGAAATGTTAGACAGTAGAAAGAGGGATTTTTGGAGCACAGTCTTCCTGCATGTAGGGGCTCCCTAAAACCCTCAATTAATGAATGGACAAAAATGATCCATTGATTTACTAAAGCAGATATAGAGCAGCAGTTTAACCCATTACACCCTCCAAGCCTCATTTAATTCAGTTGCTTGCATTTTCTTTTTCACTAGCAACACATGAGACTAATAATCTAACGTAAAGCTTACAACATTATCAAAATGTACTATCTAGAGTGTACAGGTACCAATCCATGAAGCATCATACTTTTGATGTCACCCTCTCTAGGTCAGATTAATTGATTTACAAAGCATATGATGGTGCAAGCAGTGGATGGGGATGAGGCAAACATGTGCAAACTGTAGCTGAAACCATTTCTGTGCAGACAGATAATTATTTATTTACAAAAAAACTGAAAAGATGACAAAATAATCCCAAAGAGATACTGATCAGGATACAGTACAACACAATGCCACTTCATACATACATGCATGCATGCATAAACACACATATAACATACACACATTTGGCTGTTGGATCATGGGATCTCCGATCCGCCTCTCTCAGCAGCTTATAATGTATCTTAAAATGATACTTTTTAGGATAAACTCTATAAATACCTGAAAAGAATGGGAAAAAAGGAGGGGGGTCTCTATTCCAATGATCCAAGAAAAAGATTGAGAAACATGCATTGTGACATTTATTTCAAGCATGTCACTATATCAACAGTATTTTGACAACATAAGACTCCAGAAGAACGTGCTATCTTTTTATCCCAGCATTCACTTGACTGACACTTAAACAACACTGTTTGAAAACACCTGTAATATCTGCAACCTGATTTATACTGTACGGACGGGGGATGGTGAAGCGAATGGGAATAAATGGGAATGCAGCTTTTTTTTAACTGTCAATATATTAAATGCTACAAACACCTAAAAACTACTGGATGAAGCCTTATTTTCTATGTCAGGGGAATTTGGGGGGAACATTTCTCTGGGTTTATTTTTGTATTCCTGGATTTTTTCACTTTCATCTTGTATTGATTTAAGAAAAAAAGGTCCCAAAAAGCTTATATTAGGTTCCTCTGAAGCCAAGTCGAAGAGAAGCGTGGGCTAAAGAAAACTTTACAGACTTACAGGGACATTTCACGCTTATGAATTTTATGTTCCAGTGGGACAAGAACTCTGTTAAATTACTGCAGATCCCAGCAGAGGGATTACTGCCGCTCCTGTTTTTTTTAATCAGGACTTTATGTGCTTCCTCAATTTTGAGAAGGGCATGAATTTAGATGAACAAGTCATGTGGGTTCAGCTGTGTAAATGTCCACAATGTGCAATAGAAAATGAATTTATCACTGGCAGATCAACTTTACTGCCTTTATATTGAGGTTTGTGTCCTCAGATTTCCTCTAACAGCATGATTTAATGCTGTCTGACTCTCGTTTTATCACATTAATATATCCATCAAGAACAGAGAACCAGCTTTTAACAATGAACTGTAGCCGTCCCAAAATAATACCCCAACGTAATCATCAATGAAGATGGTACAACAGGATAGTGTTGTGAATTTATGGATCCATTTTCAGAGGCCTTTGTCAGCAAAACTATATAAAAAAATGAGTAAAAGGGGTCAAAAGAAGGTTCAGACACAAAGCCCGCTAATGATCAAAGCTTAAAGGACTTAACTGAAAACTTTCCTTTATCACATTAGACTTCACAGAAGGCTGGATTTGTCTGAAAGCTGTCAGATTTTACAGTTCCATCAGGACATGCTCCACTACTGCCCCCTTCAGGGACTATGAGGGATTACACACAAAAACCAGTGAGTGTGCTCCTTAGAAAAGAAATCACTCAAAGAAATACTCAATTTATAAAAAGGGGAAGAAACAATGCCAGACTGGAAATCATGAGTTTTAAAATGTTTATTAAAAAAATAGAAAACTTACATAAAAAACAAATGCATCAACATCAATTGTTTACAGAGGACAACAGATCCTGTCATGTGAGCTGGGATCTGATATGTTGCAACATGGCAAGAAACTAGATTATCCTCGAGACAGGTCACTGAATAGCTTCACAGAAAACAACTAAAGATGATGCTTATACTCTGCTGAGTTTGGTACAATAGCAGTCATAATCAGACTTTTGAAACACCAGTTTCCAAAACTTTCGTTCTGGCTGTACCAAAACTTAAAAAAAAAAGAAAAAAATATATATATATTAATGGTGTTCCAAGCTCAAGTGCTTCTGGGTTGTGTAAACTGCGCAGCCTTCAAACCTTGTCTTTTTATATGCCTATAGAAGAGGAAAACCTTTTAAATATAAAGACCTGTAACAATAGAATTATAATTTGTTTGAATTAAAAAAACAAAGACATGATAGCAATGCTAACAATCACTGACTGTAGCAGCTCTTAGAGCCGACATCTAGAGGCAGCATGTCCAAATGAAAGCCATGTAACCCTGGCAGTGCTTACTGAAACAAATACAGAAAGCTCTAGCTACATATAGGGAAAAGAAGGCGGGGGGGGGGTTGATTTGGTCAGTTAAGAAGGCAGTTGACCTCTTGCTTTAACAGAATCAAAGCATAAATAAGGCAGAAAATAAGCACTTTGCTGGTAATAAGTAGCACCAACCATTTTTTAAGTTTCACGACACACAAAAATGATGTCAAAATGTGCATTTCCTTTCCTACAGACGATCATGAGACAATGCATCTAATTAGGAGTGAAAAGTGAGTGATATGTTTAAAAAGGAAACTAGTTGTGGAAAAGTATCTAGATAGGAAGCTGACAAAGTTTCAAGTAGTCACAATACAGACCGGAAACAATCACGAGTAAAATGTTAGCATTCCTTATGTTACACCGTAGCTCCCTTTTGCAGGAAAGCCACACAGAAACAAACATACACACACATTCACACACTTGCAAATATTTTGCCGAAGCCCTTCAAACCATCTATTGCACTGCTCAAAATAGTCTAGAAACAAAAGAAAAGGTGGGGGGTTAAAACTTAACTAAAATGTAAAAGAAATAAAAGCTATTGCACATAAATGTGACAAGTAAAAACTAAGTTGGCAATGTTTACAGAATATTCATTAAAAAAAAAAAATACCAGTCAAACCAAAACAGAAAAAAAAGGAAAAAAGCAAAATAAAATTAAGTGTTCAACACAAAAACAGATGAACCTTGATACATTCAAGCCAGTCATCACAGTTTAAGCACTGGAGAAAATGCTTCTTTCGTGCCATCACATCATCAAAATCTTGTCAGCGTTGTCCTGCATAGGTAGAAAGGAAATGTAGTGCTTCGCTTCAGTTCAGAGTACAATTTTAAAAGACGATACTCCAAACTTCAAGAGCTCTGACGTAAGACTTGAGCTGTTATGAACTTGCTTCAGGAGATGAGCCTAAAACAAGATTAGAAAGGCCCAGGAGGAGTCGGAAGTTCAAGAAAACCCAGTTTGACAAACTAGTTCTGTAATATGGCACATGAAGTTTAGGATGTTTCAAGCTGCATGGAGGCGTAAACACCTCCTCAGCTGTCTAGGTTATGACACTTGAGGAAGACCCAGTCTAGCAGGGACCAATTCATCAACCTTTTTATCCATACTGGTATACATCCAGTACAATGAAAAACGTTTTCCAGTAAACTGTGAGAGAAAACTGGAACTAATCTGTGAATGCTTGCCCAGTATGGGTGTCTTTCCAAAACCTCCAGGATGGTATGGGTTCCTTTATTGGCTCTGGTTCAGCCCAGAAGCATTGTCCTTTTTTCTGCGCCGCCAGCTGGTTCGGTTGTACTGGTGCTGGTTTCTGAAACTTGATCCCGTGTTATGAGCCTGGGGAACAAATCTCCGCTGGGGACTGAAGCTACACTGAGGGTGACTTTGGCCTTGGAGACCGCCAACTTGGTTGTGCTTAAAGCCAAATTTGTGTGCCTCAAGGGAGCCATGGGAATTGGACCTCATGGCATAGGTGTGTCTCCGCTGCCCCCCTACCTGAGGATGGTGAAGAGGGCTAGCGGGGTTAGTGTGATAGGAGACTTGTGGGGCTTGTGTTGCGTGGCGGTGCACAACTTTGATGGAGGGAGGGTTCTCGTGGTAGAAATGGCAATCGGAGAGAGAATGCAGAGTGACGTTTTCTGGGACAGACATCTGAACCTGCTAAAAAGTAAAACAAAACAATCAAATTTTGCAAAAATACGTTATGTTACACTAAAATGGTTTAAATAAATAAAAAAAATCTACCTGAATAAAACCAGTAGATTGTGGAACCCTCACACCAGCAGCCACCTGGATCACAGACTGAGCTGAGCTCAGATTCAGGGGGTCAAGTTGGACAGCAGTACTGCTGCTCAGTGGAGAATCTGACTCCTGGGAAGGACAGACAGAAGTTAGCAGAGCTACCCGTTCAACCAGCTTTTTACGGGAGACATTTGTGGGCAGTATGCAACAAATTCAAATGACTCATAATTAATTATGACTCTTTGGTTTGATAAATCTGTATCTTACTATGTCACTTCCAGAAGAGGAAGAGGAAAGTGAACATGCAGACGAAGACGATGAATGGTGTTGAGGGCTGGGGAGAAAGACTGGAGAAGGTGACTGGGAGTCAGCACTGTGGGGGGAGGAGGTGTCCCTTTGATCATCCACCAGGATCAGTCTGGCAAGATCCTGCTCACAGGCCTCTACATCTAGAAACACACAGATCAATTAAAAAAAAAAAAAAAAAAAAAGTGTTTTTATTAACTTGAACCCCTAAATAAATGCAAAAGGTTGATGAGAAACTTGCCTTGAGTTTCCTGCTTGGTGTACGGTTTGGCTCCCCACTTTTGGATTGTCCATTCCCTGTAGGCCAGCACCTCCGGGCTGACTCTGATAATTCGTCCTAAAGTGCTTCAGCAAATAGTTAAAAGATAAATAAAGTAACCATTCTAATAATTAGGAGAAATTGCCATCTCGAAGGCAACATGTGTGTCAAACAGACCAACCTTTCATATTCTTTATTAGGGTATGCACGTGCAAGCGGAGACACGCCATGGCTCAACACCATATATGCAAAATCAAAGACCTGCTTGACTTGCAGCACTCCGTATGAACTCCTGCCCACATCGTTTCCTATGAAGATCAGAATGCGGTCGTTACACGCGAGTCCACTTGAAAACATGTCAATACAAGATATTGTATGGCTCGGGGGTGTCCAGCTCAAGTCCTCCTGGGCTACAATCCTGTAGGTTTTCCATGCATCCCTACTCAACACCCGACTCAAATTAATCAATTATTGTACAGAATAGTTCACAGGCTGCTGGATCCATTTAATGCAAGCCAGGCGTGTTGAAATAGGGATACATTGAAAACATACAGGACAGCATTCCTCAAGGAGCGACTTGGTATAGATCAACCTGTGCTCTGTAGCAGGGTTTGTCAGTAAATGTCTTACGTACTCCACAAAATAAGTAAAATAAAAGCCTAAAAAGCCAATAATGACTAAATATGTGAAAAGAAAATCTGGGTGAAGAATTCAATGCATGTCACACAATCCTAAATACTCAGAGTTCACAATAATTGTGCTTTTATTGGCAAAACGCTTCCTGTGCATGCGGATTCTTCTTCCGGCTTCTGAGCGAGGCAGACGCTTTTTTTCTTCCCTCCCATCCCTGTGATCATTTGCACTGTCTGTGTGTATTCTCTATTACGAGCGTCTCTGCACTTCTTCCTGATAAAATCATGTTGGACCTGATCAGCTGGTCGAACAACAAAATCGACCAAAACTTTTTCACCCGATAAGCGACGAATGTACGCGTGTCCGAGGGAGACACCTGGCTGGATACAGGAGGGATCTGTGGTAGACATGGAGATCCCCGTGTCTTACGGTGATGTCTCTGGATGATCATCTTATCGGCTTATGACCACTGGTTTCCCAGTGTTCGGAATTTAGCGGATTTCTGATGATTCCCAACTTGGAGCTGCTGCTGACTGGACAGACACAGACAGCGGACACGTGTAACCGTGATGAACACTGAACTCTTGCTCTGGACGAGCTAAACTGCAAGCTGGATCCCACTGGGCAAACTGGCTGGGCTTTTTGAACTTGTCTAGGGTGTAACAACATGGAGAGGTGCTGGCTCGGATAATAGAAATTGACCACCATTTGGGTTGTTTTGGATTCTGAGAGATCATTTAACAGACTGAGGGTCGCTAAACAACGGCCGTAAACCCAAACAGAATGTTATTATCTAATCTGCTTGGAAAATGCCCCACCGGAAGGATTGTTCAGACGCTCTGACCTGCCTCACTCATCCTAAATGTCTCCCCACTTCCGGACTCTCCTGGGTGGTACTGCACCATAGTTTGGTGCGACCGCCTGGAGGGAGTTGCTGGAAGACCCCAACACCCTCCCATCCACGATGTGTCTTGTTTCGTGAATGTTGATCACTGTGTTTAAGTGTGAGGGTTTTAGCTGGTCTGCTCCCCTTCTGGGAGCAGATCAGGGATACTACGGCTTTTTTCTCCTCTTACTACCCATGTGTTGTGTTCTGCCCCCCCACCTGTGCGTGCTGCACCTCATTACCTCATTACCTGTATATGTCTTTGTATATCTACTGTGTTTGGTTTTGGCTGTACTGGACATTTCCCTCTGGGGATTAATAAAGTATCGATTATTTATTATTATTATTACTACTAATGTTCAGTGTTATGACGTTTCCTGTTCCTTCTTCCATATGGTTGCACCCACAGCAGATGCACTTGATCCTATTCTAAAATCAGTGGCCAGCCTTTAATAGGACAGACACTGTGAAAATGATACTTATCCATAACAACAAACCTAAGCCTGACCTGGCTGTATGGGATCTTCAATGCAGAGCATGGATGGCCTGTGTCCATTCCCCATGGTTTTGAGCATCTCTTCCTTGGACAAGTAGGCTCCACCATTCTTCACCCGGATGCCCGTCTTCATGTAGTTGAAATCGCGGCCATATAACTCAAAGAACTCGATAAGCAGAATGCCCAGGTTAATGTTGGCACGCCGCGTGTCGATCCGAGGGTGTAACTGAAATGCAGGGCAGAGAAAAAGCAAACTTTAGAAATAAATCAAAATTTGGAAATGAATGAATAGATGGATGTCTTTAGTTTTTTTTCTTGAGGGGTAATTAGCAAACAGTGAACTAATCTCTCATTTGGATTGTCTCATCAATTTCAGATGCAAGTTAATAATGTCCCTTCCAATGCAAAGTCAAGCTAGATGAGCAACAGGAGCACATAAAACACAACTAAGCAGTTATTCATGTCTCAAATTGTGCCACATATTTTAAAAGGATCCCTGAACTGAAAACAACACGTTTTTGATAGAGGCGCTAAGACAAAGGGGTTGCCGAGTCAAACTCAAGACAGCTTTTTTTAACAGTCTATACATCCTGCTATGGTCTCCTCTTCACATGTTTTACTCAGTTTTTCTTCCATCTTCCTAGCATTTTATCAGCTTACTTTTTTACCATGAAACCAGGTGGACATGTAACAGATCCATGGTTCTCAAACTCTAGTGTGTATGCTCCCTCTAGTGGTACACTGAAGAATTTCTTTATGCAAAACAATTTACAAATCATGCCGAGTAATCTCTAAATTACAAATAAAATGAAAAACAATCTCTGGTTTTCAATGGCCTACCGGTGTCAAAACAAAAAAAAAAAAAAAAAAAAAGGGAGAGTTTCAGATCTGAATTTTCCAGTGGAGCCGACAGCCAGCTGCAGGGGAACTAGCTTTTCTGTTCCAGCTCTATGAACATGTCTCATGATCTATTCATGCCAGTGAAAAGACAAGTCTAGGAGCATTGGCTTTGCCTGTCCCCTAACACGGTATAATCTGCCAATAGAGAGACTCGGCAATGGAGCCTTAATTTCACTTGCTGTAACAGAAAAAGAAAGTTGTCACAGCTCTGCAGCTTAATGTGATGACGACTAAAAAAAAAAAAACAAATGTGGATTTCAGGAGATCCAAAGAACCAGCAACACCTGCTTCAATACAGGGTGTCAGTGTGGAAGCAAATAAATAAAATAAAAACCACTACTGCACTTTCCAAGAAGAGCTGGAGCAGTCTATATTTTATATGACACTAACACGGCTAACAGAGTCCGTAGTGGCCAGTGCTATCTTACATCCCGCTGAATGCTGGAGCAGCAAGACTAAACGCTTCCTTAGGAAGTTGAGTTTTGTAGGACTGGAAAAATGCCTTTAAAGTCTTCCAGAGTGTATATGCTTGAAGGATCCATTAGCAGAGCCAAAAGTGAAATACCTCGATCAGAGTTCATCTAAGATGCCGTCAGATTTTTTAAAAACTCAAGAAGCTAGGATAAAAGATAGACCTTTAGCTAACAATTAGCCTAAATATGCCCGGTCTGACTCGTTATAAGCCGACGACACAACATGATTTTGCCATGTCTCCTCTGTAGTGTTGCTAGGGGCTGTTTCCCCCACGCTAAGATAGCAGGCGTCTTTGCTATGGAATGTCAAAATGTCCCGAATGTTCGTCTAACAGAATGGGAGGAAGAACCTTCAGGTATCAAGCTGCGCTCATATGGAACCAGCTCCCAGTATGGGTACAAGAGGCGGACACCCTCTCTGCCTTTAAAATCTAACTTACAACCTTCCTCTAACAAACTGTACAGCTAGGGATAGTCTAGCCAGACATCCCATGATGCACTGAGCACTTCCAATTATTATCGTCGCTGCTTATTTTCCATGTATTGGACAGTACTGGCATCATTAACCCATTTCTTTTTTTCTGCAGGTCGTATTTCTCATTTCTTCCTCTTTTGCAGGTCTTACTTCTTATTTTCCTTTATCATCTGCAAGTATTCCTGGATAGCAGCTGCAATGAATATTAATCTGTCTTTCCTGTCCTCTCTGACCCCAGCCAGTTGAAGCAGATGGCTGCCTTACCTGAGCCGGGTTCTGCTGGAGGTTTTGCCTCCCTGTTACAAGGGAGTTTTCCTTCCCACTGTCGCCGCATGCTTGCTCAGGATGGGCGATTGGATCGAAGTCAAGATTCAATGCAATCTTGCTGGTTCCCTTTATAAAGCTATTTTTATGAATTGGCCAATCTATGAAGCACCTTTTAAATAAAGTTGAATTGAATTAAATATTTTAGTAAGAAATTATAAGGATACAGTCTCAAACTGCTTAAAGATAGCAGTACATGTGGGAAACCTGAGGCTCTTAGGCACCGGGAGTGAGAGAGGACCTAACAGCAGACACGTTCTCATAAAAGAACAAAAGGAATTTTTCACATTGGTCAACTGATTGTACAATATCAGTAAAATAGCGAGAGTTTAAAATGGAATTTAGCATATTATTATTTGACACAAGGTTAGAAAAAAGTGTGTAATTGACTGTATTATCTTGATTCAGTATTGTGCACTGTAGGACAGAGACAGCGTTTTTAAAGAGTTGTAAAATAAAAAGATCCTCTTGGGCACAGCTGCCAGTTCAGATCTTAAACTCTTTATAAATAGATGTGTTATTTGACACCGATGCAGTACAGAAAATCAGGGACATGCAAAAATATTTATCAAAGTATAAAAGCGGGATGGATGGACAAATGTACATTCGGTATTTTACTCTACAGAAAAGTGTTTTATTATAATCTGCACCTTCTTCAATGTGGAATTTGTTTTTTGTAGGCGAAATACATACATAATGATCAGATAATGTGAGTGGTGGGAATGGAATAGCAAATATAGCTGTTTCCTTTTTCCTTTGTGATATGTACAAAAAACAAATATGAGAAAGAAAAAGCTACGTAAAAGAAAAGTTTTCAACCAAGCCAACTAGGATTTTGCTAAGGCGTTACCTTTGTGTTGTGTTGCCTCAGTTCTGGTATTAAAGCCCTTTTTCAATTATAGCTGCTGTCACTTAATATTTTCATTTGGAGCTGAAGTGTGCCAGAAGGAAAAGGGAAGCTCCTTATTGCTTTATTTAATGTCAGTTATAAAGGTGGTATTTGGAAAATCCAATATGTTCTGAGGTGTTGATGTAAAATATAAAGAGAACCTCTCCGTCACATCAAGTTACTGTTAGAGCATCCCTCTGTTGGATCAGACTTCCACTAACAACCCGATGTCTCTAAACTAGCATTGGTTTGAAACACATAAAAGACATAAATATATTTAAAATAAATATACATCATCCAAGCAGGAATTTTATCCACATTTGAACAAATTAAATCTCAGTTTATTCTGCTTTCTCCGGCGTTACATGCTTAGAGGAGGAAAATAAAAAGTGTGTATTGTCAAAGGGCTTTAAATAAAGATGTTTTGAGTGTATGTGTACCTGGAGGAAGCTGATGGCCATTAGGATGAGACTATATGAGCTGATGCCTCCAGTGAAGACTTCATTTAGATCCCTTTGTAAGAGAAACTGTTTCAGAACGAAGATCAGGGGCGGAAGGACAGTGTACTTCTGCAAAACAGCGGAAAAAATAAAGTGAAAAACTAATTTAATGTTAACATGTAACAATGCTAAGTGGTAGAGACTAACCTTGAGGTAACTCTTGATGAACTGGGCCGCTTTAATTGCAGTTTCCACATTAAAGCTAATGTCCACTTTCACCTTGGTTTCATGGTCTGTGAGCTTGATGATTGGCACCTGAGGACAGGTCAGATATTCTGTAATGAACTTAGTGCTACCTTTGAGTAATATTGTTCCTATTGGCTTTATGCACAGCTCCACTACTTCCTGAACTGAGAACAACTCCTTTGTTTCCTTTTTTTTTATTACTGGACAAGCTGATTAATCCAGGTGTGTCTGACCTCAGTAACCACAACGACAATGGCCAAACACACCTGGATTAATCAGTTCATCCAGTAACGAAAGAGGAAACAGAGAGCTGTTTAAGTCCAGGAAATAGTGAACCTGTGCATAAAGCCAATTCAGTTGTCAAAAAGTAGTTAAAAGTGAAGCTCAGTCTGTGACTTACCGTTGCTTTGTCAAGAACTTTAATAGGATACGGGCCGGCAACATTGTGCTTTTTCAGGGCTTGTTCAAGTTCCTGCAGAGGGGGATGCTCCCATTTTCCAAACACCACTAGGTCAATGTCACTGAGAAAAGAGCAGCACAATTATATGGCTTCATTCCTTTAAGTGTTGCATCCACACCTAAAATTTATACTCACATAAAAAGAGTGAAGAAAATGTCTTAAGTTAGGAAGCAACAAGTTATTATTTACATTTAAAGCAAGAGTGTGTTATGTTTCTGTCCTTTATATTTAAGGCCCTTCAGCTGCCACACTATTGATTTACTTCTCCACTGACTGGAATAAAATCTTCTATATCCACAGCTCACCTACATTATCATCACTGTGGGTCTGAAATACTCCTGATATACTGTTGTCAATACAAAATTGTTGACCTTTTGTCACCTTTATTCAAATCAGCTTTTATAAACATAACTTGTAGCCCATGTTTTAAAGTAAATAAAATAAAATGATCAATGCACCCTTTCCAGAACGGGTTCCAACTTCTTGAAGACAAACACAGAGATGGCGTTTTAAAAAAAAAAGGTACATTTCTCTACATTTACCATGTGAGGTAAATGTAGATAAACGAAAAAACAAAGGTTACCTTGTAGGAAGATACAATCCTGTGCTAAAGCTGCCGAAAAGTTCCACCTGCAGGGAATAAGGCATTAGTTAGTTTAAATAGAGGACTTTCTGAAGAGTTCTGTGACAATAACTACCAACACAGCTGGATTACTGCAATGTTTTATACTTTAGTATTTCTCAAAACTCCGTCCCGTCTGCAGCTGGTGCAAAATGCTGAAGCACGGCTGCTGGCGGGAACACGAAAGAGAGATCACCTTTATCCGGTTTTAGCCACGCTGCACTGGCTTTCTGTTCTTTTTAGGATTCATTTTAAAATTCTTTTATTTGTTTTAAGTCCTTAAATAGGCTGGCTCCGCTCTACCTCTCAGAGGTTCTACACATACACTCCCCATCCCGGGCCCTCCGATCAGCAGATCAGCTGTTCCTGGAGGTCCCGAGGACGCAAAGGAAGCTCAGAGGGGATGGGTCCTTTTCTGTGGCGGGACCAAAGTTGTGGAACGCTCCGTCACTGCAGGTCAGACAGGCTTCTTCACTTTCCAGTTTTAAATCTCTTCTTAAGACCCATTTTATTCACTGGCATTTCACCCAGTATAAGTTCACTTTTATTGCTGGTATTGTTCTTAATACATTGTTTGTTGGTTTTATCGTTTATATTCTTTTTTTTTTATTAACTGTATTGTTTTATTGCTTAATGTTTTTTAATATTTTAAATTTTGAGTCATTTTACATGTCAGCACTTGTTGTCAGAAAGTGCTTTATAAATAAAGTTGGCTTGGCTACCAATCCCTTCCACTTGCTTGGTTTGTAAAGGTGGGGGTACATTGGAAAACTGGTTAAAACATTAAAGTGAACTGGTTACACAGATACCTCTTATGACCCACATCCCACTAGGGACACTCACCTGAGCTGTCGGCCATAAATCCTTGATGACTGCTTCTATTCTCTGCACAACACCCCTTCTCATGGCCTCCTCCTCAGGCCTTGGTGACATGAAGTTGAAAAAGTCCACTATTTCTTCATGAAGACTGAACAACAGGGAAAGGGGGAGGCATGTGAATTTATAGCGAGGGAAAGGCACGTGAAAATGACACGCTAACAGAAATAAAATGTAAAAAATTAAATAACTGCCATCACTGTGGCACCAACAGTTCATCTTCTTACCCATTAATGCCCTGGCTGTAGCGCCTGCTCTTCCATAAGAAAGAAGAGGACCCGCCAGGATGCCCGTTGAAGTGGCACGCGCGCGGGTTGATCCCGTGGAAAGTGTTGGCTCTGCTCAGCTGCCTCCTGCGGCCGGATGAATGAGACTGGAAACGGTGGGGCTTATTCCCGTGCTGGTTTTTCATCCCGGTGGGGGTGTGGCCGCCGGATTGTTGCATGCTGCGACAGTGTGGCTGAACTGTGTGTAAAGGCGGAGGGGGGTGTTGCTGTCGAAGATTGTTCTCGTTGAGTTCGTGCTCACTGTAGTGCAAAAACTGACTGGCCTCTTCCGTAACGTTCAAATTGTCTATCTGAAGCGGCGAGAGCTCAGGCGGCGAAGAGCTCTCGGCTTCAGAGTCCAGAGAGGACGACGACGGTGACAACGAGCCCTTCCTCCGGATAGTTCCCCTCTCTCCGCCGCCGTCTCGCTTCGACAGTTTGCCAAACACAACCCCCGGTAACGGGGCTACGTGTTTGCAGTACTCGCCGTCAGTGTCCGTGGGGTTTGCATTTTGCACTGCCAAGTTGCGTTGGTGGTGAAAATGGTTGTCAATGCCGGAGTTTGTTCCAAATCCCAATGAAGTCTCCCAAATGTGCATCCAGAGGGAATTGGCCGGTCCCTTCTGCTCCGGCTGAATCCCGGCGGTCCTGGGATCCATTCGACTAGAGTTTAGCGACAACCTTTTTACGGGGAAAAAATGCCGACAACTTAGCAAATGAAGCCCTCTGCACTTAGCGAAAGCAGCAGATGTTGTAGTGCAGATTTACTTGTTTTCTTTGATGTGCTTCATGTCTGGAAACCGGTGTAGCTCATCAGACAACTTGGACATCTCCACCGTCCATGTAGATTAGCCAATATGGCGCAGCGCTGATCAGCTTCTACGCATGTGTGAGGGATTTAAATCGTTGAACACACCCCTTCTCTCGCTCTGGAAGAAACGTCTAGGTGTGGTGAGGGACTCGGAAAAGGAAATGTTTTGTAAATTGTATCTCCTAACACCTTACAACAATGTGCAGGTCAGAAAATACAAGTAGGCAATAAGTTCAAAACACACGAGTCCAGAAATAAAGTACATATAAAAAATTCAAAAACTGTCAAATATAACTATATTCCAAGTCTGACCGGGAGACTTTCACTCACTCAGACCAACCCTTCCTCACACTTTTGTGTGTATAACTGCAAATCTATGCATCTGTATAATGCTAAGTAACTGTCACAAGTCCATTATTTTAATTCAAATTAAATTTATATGTAATAGTTTTGAGCACAAAACTCCCTCCCTCATCAAAAGGTTCAATACAACAGCACACAACATATTTTCTTCTATGGCAGATTATTATAATAAATGTAACAGAAAATGAAAAAGTTGACCTAACTTAAAAAGATAAGACACTGTCCAATCTTATCAAGGATTCCCATTTTTTTTCAGCCCACCTGAGAAACCATGTTTGGTTCAGCAGAACACACCAAATATTTCATGACGTGAAATAATGTAGCAGTAACAGTGTGAAGAGTAATGCGGATATTTGTTTGTGGTCATGCCCATACACCCTCTTTAAGTTCTTTAAATATATAATTTCATATAAAGCTACAAGTGAAAAAACGATGGCCGACGAAGAGAGCCTGCTGCCACTGAAAACTATCACATCCCATTTAGGTTTTTGAAAGAATTCTGAACATGACAGAAGTTCAACATTTTTATCTGACCTCTTAACAGTATTCCTTTTTTTCTAACCATGGCAGATGAAATAATTATTTTCCTTATAAAAAATATCACTCAACTATGCATTTGTCCCAAATACAGTGTCTATGGAGACTGAAGTTATGCTTACAAATCCATAAGACAGAAGAGCTTGTTTGTAGAATAAAAGCTGGATTAAAAGGAATAAATGAAATTGCATTTCTACAGAATATTAACACTAATAATATTAAAAATATGCAAAAGCTTTGCTTATAACTTTCTAGACAACCTTTTTCGTCACAATCTGAAATCTTTCCTAGGATTTGTTTTCCCATTCAAATGTAATAATTTAGTAGTTTATCCAAATTATTTCATATTTTTTGGGAATGTAATGACACACACATATTACATATAAATCAATGTCAAGATTGTTTTTAAAAATTACAACGATCTGTAAATTGAATTACTTTTTTGTAGAGATGTTATCCATAAAAAAGGTTGTGCCTGACTTTGGGAGACACACCAAAGCAGACATGATTGGAATATGTATGCATTTTAATGTGAAAAAATAAATCATCTTTAAAATAAACTGTACACAACATTGACATCTCATATATCCAGAAAACATTTACAGCAACTATAAAGCTAAACCTTAACACACATATACATATTTTACAGTATTTTCAAGCATTACTTGAGCATGTTATGCAAATGAATTTGTTACAAGGTCTAGTTGAATAAAACTGTACAAAATCAAATATGCCTCCTTAAAGATGAAGTTTGCTACATAAATGGAGAACATTTATAACAGAAATGCATACATAAGGAAAGACAGACAATTAGGAAGTGCAATTACATAAAAATCTTGTGCAAGTTAGGATACCCTGTATTAGAAATGGCGCAAATCTCTTTCCCCTCACTGCTGTGCCTATATGGTAAACAATGGTATAATAAAAATAACACTGAGGTATTTGTTTAGTCTTTAAAACGATTACAGACTGAAATACATATTTATTTCAGCTCTTTACTTGTCTGCAAATAGATCCTAACTGATTAATGCAACTAGTGACAGCTGGGGGAACACCCCGATCTGTGTCTCCTCTCCACTCTGCCAGGGAATCTAAGGCTTGTTTGGGATTGCAAGGAGACAGTTCATAGATGCAGTAGACAGCTGCTAGCTGAACCTCCCATGGTACACCTGCGGGTAGAAAACACACCATCATGTGAATTCTTAGAGACACAAAAAGTGAACATGCACCTTAGAAAAACCCCCGTTGGGGAGAGAGGTTTCTGACATGCTGCTTCACACGGAATTTTTCTGCATTTACTGCAATTTAGGATATTTTATACCTTGGCTTTGTGCGTGCCTTCCAAATGTGTTCATGACATTTGCAACAGTGTCCACAGAGGAAAGGCAGTTCTCTTTCAAGCCCAGCTGACCAAGACGTCCTATATCAATGAAAAGACAATAACGTTAGCATTTAGCTAAACGTTAACGTTTTGCTCATTAAATTACCATCTGTTCAAGTTATGCTGAAGCAGCAGAACTACTGACCTGTGAGTCGGATTACGGCGGCAATAGTCATGTCAGAGACGGGTTCTTGGCGATCTCTTGGCTGTGTAACCCAAGTGTTCATTAATGGCCACAGCTCCTTGCTGTCAACACAAAATAAACAAGTGAGCTCAAGTAAACCACTTACTCAAGGGTAGAGTTATCATCCTAATTAAAAAAATATGACAAACTTATAACGTTATAATGTGAGTTTTATTGTGAAAACATTAAATGTATCATGTTATAATGGGATAGTTTTATTGTAAGATGATACATTTCACGTTTTTATAAAAAAAAGTAGCACATAACATGATGAGGTGCCATTTTGTTTTAATTAAGATGATAGCTATATCCTTCTGTAACTATTGCTTTCTTATATCTCACGTAAAAATAAATAGGATTACACTTATAGGTGGTTAACTGTTGATCTCTTGTCAAAATAAAAATGACATACCCCATTACATTTTCATATGTCCACTTCCACTTTTTGTGTGAACATAAGAGATGGAGTGTAAAGATGTGTTCCCATGCTTCAGATCCCAGGTCTTCTCCATGGCGACTGTGTTTGATGAAGGACTGATCTGATCCTGCTCGGAGATCAGACAGGGCTCTGGAGATCAGCAGGTCAATATCACAGGGAGGATTCTGCAGTGATAATGGGAAGATATTTGTTTTAAAACTGAACTTCACCTCATTAAAAACAAAACAAACAACAACAAAAAAAACTTAAGAATGGACAAGAAGACAATTGGGTACACAGATAACACCTCGTCCTTGTAACAAAGGTCTCACACCTTCCTCCTGGTCCGTATGGACTTGAAATGCGTGCCTGCTTCGGTGCCTTAAGTCAGATTGCTGCAGAAGCTATTGACATGAGGTTTTTTTTTTTTTTTTACTTTAGCCTCAGACAGTCGCGTCCACGTGGCTCAATGTTGTTCTAGAGACTGAATCTGAGCTCTGCTGCCACAGACTGTAATTACAAGCGCCACTTGAGCCAAAGTTGTAAAATCAGGGAACATCTCTTCAAGTGAAGTGATCAGAAGTTGACATGATGAATGAACGGTTTCTCCTTTCACTAGCTTTAATAGGAGAAATCCCGCAGCATGCGCTCCTTCTGCAGCAGCTGCGCTGGTCTGCGACCCATCACATCTGTTCGCCTGTTACCTAGTGATCAGGAGTGTGAATTGCAATCAGTCAAAATGACGGACAAACTTCAGATTTTTCCATCACCGCTTTAAAAAAACCGTACAACGACGGGAAATGTTCAGTTAACGCGACTGCTGCTTACCCACTAGTCCCCTTTTTTTCACTTCACATAGCCGGTGCTCCATCAGCTGTAAGTCCAATATGTTTGTCCAGTTTCATGTCAGTTACACTTATACGTTTTCAAAACTGTATATTCCAGTTGTTCGCATGCATCGATTTAATGTTCAATATTTCTTCTAAAGTGTCAGTCATGTCAATAATTCATTCACCTCATGAGAGTGTGCAAAAAAGTCTGTTTCTTTCACGTTACTGTCTTCTTAAATCAGTGGTCATGTCATAAACTCGTCCAGTACCCGTATTTCTACTCACGGTTACATTTAGTAGATAACAAAGATGTTGCACGTTGTGAGGAGCTAGCTTCGCACTAACTTGCAGCAGCGGAAGCTTGACGAAAGTGACGTGGGAAGTGATCAGCAAGGTAACTTAAGGAATATGTTGTTTGTGTTATCAGTGCTTCATATCGCTGGGCCATTAGTAACACTAATCTAATATAATCTCATGGACCAGATATAAATTCATTCTGAGCCAGATGTGGCCCGCTGGCCTCGAGTTTGAAACATGTGCTTTAAAAGAAAAGCTAATGATGCCCAAGGGAAGGTAGAAAATGACCTGCAGAAAAGAACTCTGCCAGCACACAAACCAGAAAAGCTTCCTTTCATTAAATATTCTTCTATAGTTATTTAGAACCGTTTAGCTGTAAATCTTCTTCAATTGACATATAAGTTGTTCTATTAAGTCTGATACCAGGTAAATAAAATACAGACAGATACAAAACTTTAATTTTACCTTCTCCCAACCAAGGAATGCTGAAAGGCAGCTGAGAAGCCCTTCTTCTGCTTTCAGTTTGGTGATGACATGAATGGCCTGGCACAATAAACTACTGTGTGAGAGAAAACTGGGCCATGTTGTTGCCATAAACAAAATCAGCTTTGCTGAATCTGGGTAATCTGAAAGACAGATGCAGCAATCATGAGTACAACCAAGCTTATCAGATATTTGATGAGGTGTACTGAGATGTGTTTTATTATTCTTTTGTAGTTCAGGGTGTGGGTTGATTAAAACATACTGTGTACAGTATATCACTGCTGTTTTAAACCAATCTAAGCTAAGTTAAGGTTCGAAGTGAAGCAGTATAGAAAAAAAACTGCAAACCTTCAAGAAGAATGCTGTGAGCAAGGATGCGAGCTTTTTCATGGTATCTCTTCTGTCTACAGATCCCTGTGTAGACTCTACAGAGAGCTTGCATGTAGTTTGTGCTCAGAACATTTTTATCAGTTTTCAGTTTGTTCTGGATGGCCAAAATCATTTCGTCTGGATGAAGCTGAGGAGAAAACGCAAAAATATTACCAAGTGCAGAAGATATATATAATGATCCAATTGTACAACTGATGTTTCTTTTTTTTAAATAGCTGCAAGTTAATCTGAAGCAACATGAAACAGAATGAATGTGCTAATTGACAACACAATTATTCCTACAAATACAGAATTTAATGTAAAAGTAAAAAAATGTATGGTGAGTCAAACTCACAGCATTTACAAGTTCATATAAATTGATTTACATTATAAGTGTCTTCATAAAAATATGAAAAATTTTCTGGGAAGCATTTTTCTTTGTCATTTTCCCATATTAAATTTTTAAGAATGCAGCTTTCAGTAAGTGTACATAATTTTTGCCTTCATTTTAGATAAGTGTGAGCTGGCAGTCGCTTTTTACCCAAGGCTACGTTCACACTGCAGGCAGAACTGACCCAAATGTGATTATTTTGCCCTGTATTTGATCTTTTTTGTATCAGATCCAATTTTTCCAATGCGTTCCAGACCACTTGGATATGTGGTCCTAAATCCAATACATCTGATCTTTTTCTATGCGACTTCAATCTGAATGGCCAGGTCACATTAATCCCACCTACATGTCATTAATGCAGCATTTCAGATTAACTCATTATTGTACATTAAGGTTCTGTTCCCCTTTCGAAAACTATTAATCCTTATCTGACAAGGTGCTCACGTCTCTCTCTCACCACTCCTGGCTGTGACTCTGTATCCACGTTTCTCTGTACAGATGTTACTTTGTTACTGCCGCTGCTACACATAATCCCATCCTAAATGGATGTCATTGAAAATGAGCCAGCTACAGCTGGACAATAACTTTAAAATAACAAGATGAGTTCCGCTGTTACCGTCATGTTTACTACTGTAAACAAGTTGACGTCACTCCCTGTGCCAAATGCGTGACACTTTTGGTGGGCATAACGTTTATACAGGAGATCTTATACAAAGCGTATTTAATTGGTAATATGAACAGATTCTCAGAAAGTAAAATAAAATAACAGACTTCACAAAAACTTCTGCATTGAGCATTATGGCCTGCAGTCTGAATGTAGCCTACGACAACAAAATATTAGCTTTGAGAAACATCTGGTTCTGGCATACAGCCCAAGAGCTAAATAGATATAAAAAAAAGCATACTAACTGAATTATTCTGGCAAATCTCAGAAATGACTTCCTTTTCTTCATCTCTTAAGACAGGCTTTTTGGGCATGTTACCAACATAAAGATGGCTTTGGATCACAGGCAGCAGATCGAAGCACTGGTTCTTTATCTTCTTTAAAGCGATATCTAGAAAACATTCCTCGACGGGTTCTTCGGCTTTGGTAGATACTGACGTCCCACTCTTTAACTGTTCACATTTCAGTGTTTGGGGTGAGGTGGTCTCATCTCCACTGCTTGACAAGGAAACAGAGGAACTGGTGCCAAGCTTTGGACATTTGGTGTTTGCAGGCTGAGGTAAATGGGCCGCTGCTCTTTTTTCTCCCCGCATCTCAGTCTTTGTGAAAGCTGTTGAACTGGAACTGATAGTTTTAAAGCCAGATACCTGGCTGTCACTTGTGGTGGGGAACGGTCCATTCTCTGATGAACTAATGCTGAGACTGACATTACCTCTGAGAATGCTCAGAGTCCGGGCCCGAGCAGAAAGCTCTGGATACATGGTATCAAGAATCCTCATGGAGTTTTCCTGAGGACTGGTAGACGATGGAGACGAACTCAGTGCTGTTAGGGGAAGGCGACCGGGTACTGGCACGGCGTGTTTTGGAGTGGCAGAGCCAAACTGTAGTGGTGATGAGGGGACTCCATTCTGAGGAGCTGGGCTGTTGAGCGATGAACATACTTGATGGCCGTTGGGTGTTGAGTGAGTCTGGCCAGGAGTGGTGGGGGAAGTCACTCCATCCATGGGGGAGGGAAATGAAAGTTTTCCAATAGCATGTCTTGGGTTTATTGATTTACCAGTCTTTTGAGGTGTGCTCAGAGGGGTCAGGACAGGAGGAAGTGGGGGGCCCATTTCAGTGCGAACATGGCCAATACACTCCGGGCTTTGAGCTGCAGCTGGACTTACTACTGTGTTACCTTTTCTTTGCTTGTTTTTACCTGAATGTTGTTTTTCAAACACTGTTAGAAAAGACTTGTCTTGTCGTTTTGTGGGAGACGTAGTGCTACATGTGTCAGCAAAATCTTTGACAGGAACCTTTTTGATGCCTTCGTCAACACATCCACCAACAGATTTGTTTGCAGCTGTGTTAACATCTGCATTAGAGTGTTTCGTATCTGGGTGAGTTTCCAAAACCCGCATGTTAACCGAAGGTAACAAACATGTCGGACTCAACTGCCTGCAAATGGAATGTGTATTTTCCTCTAGCGCTTTGCAGTCCACCACTATCATTTCTGGAGAGTTAGTAAAAGAAAGTGGACAGTCAGATGTTACTTTGTCATTCATCGTCTTTACATTCTTTTTAGATGGCGTTTTAGAATCAGCATCATTGCATCCCTGGTCATCATGGCGCTCTTTATCCACCTTCTTTGACAACGGAGATGTATTAACAGTTAGAGACTCATTATCAGCATTGGACTCAGTGTTTGAAGCTGTAACATCAACATCTCCGGTTCCTTGTGATACATTTGTGTCCGTTTCTCCACAGAGCTGGGGGGCTGCATCAATTTCCAGCTTTTCTTCAAAGTTTTTATTTGAGACTGAGCTTCTGCCGTTACTACTGCATGATGGGATACATTCCGGCATTCCTGAGTCTCTACAGGGAGGCACAGAACTCTTCCTGAGTTTATTTAGTGTAGCATCTTCACTGCCCTGAGAGAAATCAGAAGGACCTACTTCCATCTCTGAACTGGTTTTTGCGACATCCGTGCCTTTAGCAGACTCGCCGGATTTTGAGTAGGCAATAGTCTGCTTATCTTCTGGCTCCTCAGAGGTTACAGCTGCATCACCTTCTTTTGGCAATTCTCCATTATCGGATGTGGCTGTTGGAGAATCAACAGCATCACTCGGGCTTTGGTCTACATCCATCGTTGTAACGGGTTCCACGTTATCGTCTTTAGCCTCTTCAGAAGCATTTTTTATTTCAGAGATGTTATTTACATCAGTGCTGCTCAGATTCACATTACAGGATGGCTCGATGTCTTTAGTTGGGCCAAAGTCAACCAAAGCTGTATTGTCTGATGTGGAAGATGATTGGAAGATTAAGGATGTTGGTACAAACTGCACAGATGTCGGCTCCTCCACAGGCAACGGAGCTTTCTGAAGACACACTTTGTCATCATCTTTGTCTGGTTTGTCATTAAGTTTAGCAGCACCACTCATTGCATTTAGCCTCAAGTCTTTTTCATTGGGAATCTGTTCACATTCCTGTGTTGTGACTTCCAGCAAATCCACATTACCCTCTTTCTCTGCAGATCGTGGACTGTTGTGGGTCGGTAGGGATGGTGTGATATTTAAGAGGTTTTCTGTAGGAGCAGAGTCTTCAGATGGTCCAGGTTGATCTTCCTTTTCCTGATCATCCATCTCCATCGAGTCCACCTTAGATTCTGTCTGAGGATCCTGACAGAAATAAAAAGAATGTAACATGAACAAAACATCTAGAATATTAAAGCCACTTTTCAAAAAAGGTTACGAGTAATTATTTAAAATCTGACATCTTAACCAGGCTTAGTATAATTCTAATCACAGAAGCTGCACATGGATTACAAACAGGACCAAATTCTCACCAGGTCTGGTAGTGGGGATATGCAGGGAAGCATTGGTTTAAACATTTCCATTATTTCATCAAACGATATTTCCAAGCCACTCTTCTCAGGAGATGGTTTGTCAAGTTTTTGTCTCTTGGATGATTGCTTGCTCTTTTTTGGAGTGTCTACTTGCTTCTTGCTACTGGAGCACCAAGGAGACATCTGATGTTCAACGGCATGCTGCACACGATGACCTGGATTTAACTCTCTGCAAGTGGCTTTCATGTGGATGTGCTCGCTATGGGATTGCCCAGACTGATGAGAAGGAGATGGAGAGAGTCCACCTGGAAGAGACTGAAATTTGCTTTGTGGAGAGGAGGGAATATATCCAGACTCTGAAACACAGTAAACACAAATGATACAAACTGATGCTTTGTTAGTAATGATACACAAATTTACAAGCAAATAGATATAATGATGTTGTACCTGGAGGATGCAATAAGAATACCGGCTCTTTTTTCTCTGGCTCTACACATTCCCACAAACTCTGCAGAAGCATCCGCATCTTTTCTGAATAACAAAAAAATAAACAACATTAAAAATCAAGTCAAACTACTTTTAACCCTTGTGTGGTTTTCATTTTTTGTTACTCAGCCAATGATCATGGGTCTGGTAAGGTTCTCATAAAACAAATAAATATGAAGTGAAACAAATAGCAAACCTTTATCAACTTTTGGTTCTTCAGACGCTCTTGTTTGAGTCGTTGTGCTTGTATAATCTTGTTAAAAAAATTTATCAGATATGAGTTACAATTCAATGAGAAGACAAGAATACAGTAAATACTGTTGGACAATAAATGTTCATGGTCAAGTTTATATATTTAGATGTTTTAAACATGTTTTAATTACCAATAATAATGAAAACATGTAAACTTTAGCAGTATATGTGCCATGTACGTACCTTTACATCTTTCTCTTTCCAGGGTTATCAGTCTCATCTACAAAAATGTGGCAAATAAGAGACATTGAAAAATTATCACCATATTTGTTTTGCCAGATTTGCATTTTCCAAGCCCTTTACTGTACCTGAAGGTCATCTATATGTCTTTCTAGAAGAGTCTTCTCTTTGGTCAGTTGTGATATTTGATGTTTCTGTTTGCGAACTGAATCTGAAATGAATAAAAATTAAGTAGTTTAGCTCACCACAAAACAAGTTGTGCCTCACACACATTTAAACAGAATGTTTCACATTGAATAGAATTTCATTTGCTGAACTTACCTTCAAGGAGTCTCGTATGATTTTCAAGACTGTCCTTCCTGAATAAAAAAAAAACAATTCTATATGCTATTTTCTCCTTTAAAATAATTCTTGAAAAGGCACCATAAAAGTGAGTATACACACCCACATATATAGAGAGAGACATACATACGCTCACATGATGTGCAGAATTGTTAGGCAAGTTGTATTTTTGAGGATTTTTTTTTTTTAACAACAACTATGTTCTTAAATAACACAAAAGACTCAAATATCAAAGCTGAATATTTTTGGTAGTTGGGGTGGGGCTTTTTAAGTTTTAGTATCTTAGGAGGATATCCGTGTGTGCAGGTGACTATTACTATGCTTAATTATTAGGCAACTTATCAAAAAACAAATATATACCCATTTCACTTCTTTATTTTACCAGGGAAACCAACATAACTCCAAATGTACAAATATACATATCTGGCATTCAAAAACAAATTAGTGACCAATATAAACACATTTCTTTGTGAGGACACTCAAAAGCCTGCCCTCCACAGATTCCGCCAGTGTCTTGATCTGTTCACGATCAACATTGCGTGCAGCAGCAACCACAGCCTCCCAGACACTGTTCAGAGGTGTACTGGTTTGCCTTCCTAGTTCTCTCCTAGTTCTGGATGGGGGACCACAGGTTGTCTATGGGTTTAAAATCAGGTGAACAAGGAGACCATGTCAATATTTTTTTCTTCTTTTAGACCTATTCTGGCCACACAGTGGAGTACTTGGATGCGTGTCATGGAGCATTGTCCTGCATAAAAGTCATGTTTTTCTTGAACAATGCTGACTTAAGCCTGCACCACTACTTGAAGGTGTCTTCCAGAAACTGGCAGTAGGACGGGGAGTTGAGTTTCAATCCATCCTCAACACGAAAAATTTCACAAGCACATCTTCGATGATTCCAGCCTATATCAGAACCCCACCTCCACCCTGCTGGCGTCTGAGTCGGGGTGGAGTTCTCTGTCCTTTACTGGTCTAGCCACAGGCTCATCCACCGGGCCCATCAAGACTCACTGTCACTTCATCAGTCCATAAAACGTTAGAAAAATCAGTCTTATGATATTTCTTGGCACAGTCTTGATGTTTTATCTTGTGTGTCTGTTCACTTGTGGTGTTTATTTTTTTTACCGTGGCCATGTCCCCAGGTATTGAACACCTTGTGCTTCTTGACACTCCAGTGATGTTGCAGCTCACCACAAAACTGGTGGGAAATGGCATCTTGGCATCTTCACACTTTCAGTTCATGGGCAGTTTTTTGCACCTTGTTTTTCAACACACTTCTTGTGACCCTGCGGACTATTTTGAATTAAACGCTGGATTGTTTGATGATCGTGCCTCATAAGCTTGGCAATTTTGTGCAGCATCCCTTTGCAAGACATCTTACTATTGTTTTTATTTTTCAGAGTATGTCAAGTCTCCATTCTGAATCATTTTGCTAAAGGAATGAAAGTTTAATAATTATGCACACCTGATATAAGGTGTTGATGTGATCAGACCACACCCCTTCTCATTACAGAAATGCACATCACCTGATATGCTTACTTGGTAGTGGCCTGTACCGCTTGGAGTAGGACGACATGCATAAAGAGAATGATGTGCTCAAAATACTTGTTTGCCTATTAATTCTGCACATATACATACATATATACACACACACAGACAGATAGAGACAAAGAGAGAGAGTAAATATCTTACATATTGGTTATCTTAGTATTCTCCTCCATTAATTTATCCACTTTGTCTGCTTCTGCCTGAGACTTCCTCAGAGATGTCTTTGACGTGAAACAGAAAGTTTAAAAAGATCAGCAAGTCAAATTGTCAATAATATAATAATGAAATTGAAAAGAGTGGAGGGTTCTCTTAGTTACCTGTGTTTTAAGCAGATCAAGTTCAACAACAGCCTTGTCTCTCTTCAGCTGAGCATTTTCAAGGCACTGGGATTCTACCAACTCTGTGGGTTTGAAAAACAGAATAGAAATTCAACTAAATATCTTTTCTTGCTTTACGTTTCGTTCAGAAGAAAGTTGAGCGTGTAACTTACCTTTCACAGATTTTAGCTCGTCTACAAGCTTCTTATTCCTGAGAAGCATGAAAAATAAAAGTAAACAGATTTCCACAACAACAAATTTCACGCAGTCTGCATTCACTGCTATCATTACTGGTAACTTACTCAGCTGCTGTGTTGCTGTTTTCCTGCTTCACTTTTTCCATCTCTTCAGACAGCTGTTCACAAGCTCTCAGAGCATTCTTTAAAAAAGGAAAAATAAATTTTAGCCTTTAAAAGTATTTTTAAAAAGATCAGAATTTCAATGTCCTTTAAACCAGTAAAGTAAAAACATACCCTCTTTTCTTCCAGCTCTGCGTGTACAGATTCATAATCGGCTGTCTTTTTCTCCTGAGTAACCAACAGTATCCGTTGCTCTTCCAGCTGCTGCTGAAGCCTGATTGCATCACTGCTCAAGTCAAAAAGTGACAAGAACAACGGTGAGTTTTAAGATATAATCAAGAGCGTTTAAAGGCAATATAACCTGTATACAGCTACTGTTACTAAGTTCCTATAGTCTAGCAATTTATTATTGTTGGCTGTTATTTTTATTTTAAAGTCAGACATCATGTCTGAATATAGGCTAATAATATTCTTGTCCTTATTTCTTTCATTAGCTCTTTACAAACTACAGTATGTAATTTCTCTTTCTATATGCTTTCTGTTTTGCACACTGCACAGTTCTATGCTGATATACAAACATTTGCGATGAATACTCAAGTTAGCATAGTCTATCAAGTAGAGAATGTGTCAGACAAAATGTGGTTTCAGATGTCTGAAAAACAGACAAAAAATGCATTTCATAAACTTTCTCAGAATGGTGAAGATGAAACACTTTTGTTATGCTGAGAACTTTGTGTCTATTTTGAAAGACGTAACTGAAAAATCAGACTATACACTACTTTCCGAGCAAAACACTGGAGGCCACCATGACACCTTTTCTCCTCTGTTCGAGTCATCCGCCAAGAAAGTGGTGGATACTGTCAATGAAGTTATTTCTGCATTACACCTTAATGTTGATACAATATTCTTTTTAGCTTTCTTAAATGTTGATGCGTGATCTGAGATCTGCCATTTGAGAATATTTACAGTGATTTCACTCAGTGCAACTGCTTTTATTTACTTAATCAGGAAATTTCAGACATTTTTTGTGTTTGTCACAGCATTTCGGTCATTTCTGGAAAAAGTAGTCCATGATGAGGTTTCAAAATGGAACGCGACTCCAAAACTGAACGTAGTTATCACATGATGATGTTTAAACTACCGAGGTGAGTGGCGCCCAACTCAGTTGTCCAACAGCACTGATAACCATAAAAAAATTAACATCCAACAACACCAAATTCGGCAACTTTCGGCAAAAGGGTTACAGCTATGCACTAAAGGAGCTTTCTAATTAGACAACTTTTTTTTTTTTTTTAAAAAGTCATTTTTTTAATATTAGGTCTTAATCTAATTTTATTTATAACGCCATTTTTATGTCACAACAATGTAAAGTACTAACATTGCACTAAAAACTACTAAGTTTGCTTTATTATTTATTGTTATGAACCACTTTAGTGTTCATAACAATAGTTTTGATTATTTCCTAAAATCCAGATCCTGTTATTGTGCCCCTGCAAGTGTCGCCCCCTCATATTTTTTTCAAACACACCCCTGTAGCTGATACCTGCCCTTTCGTCCTGGAGGTCTCCGTGGCTTGGCTTCCTAAATGTCATAAACTGATATTCAACAGGGCCATTTTACCAAAACCTATAACTACCAAACCGTAATGTTGACTATATATTTTTTTAAAAAGTGTTACCGTGACAACTCATAATTCGTTGATACTTACTCTGAAGCCGTTATTTTCTGTTTCAGTGCAAGAAATGACGACACATATTCTGTCAAGTTCTGTGAAAACAAAAGAAAACAAAAACAAACGGGAAAACCTGCAATCAATATCTTATTAATTAAAGGCTTGTATGTGATTTTTTTTTTAAATCGCCATACAATATTTATGTATATAATTAGACACAGCACTTCCTGTTGCCAAAAGAAGATTGTCTGACCTGATGCAAAACAGAACAGTTTTGACATTTTCCATTTGTCGCATCCGAAGCAATAGCGGCCGTTTTCGACCGACTATCACCTGGCATCATGGTAGTCAGCAGAGCCCCGCTGTAACTCACAAAGGTAGTATTGTATATCATGTAAACTGAAAACCTTGTCTATGTATTGAAAAGTCCAGACAGGTCCAAAACAACTTCACATTTTCGTGTCTCCCACGTTGATCAAGGACCCAAGGCAAGACCTCTTCAGACGTAGCTTTGCTAAATGCCTGAAAATCCGTAAATTATTATTTCTCGATTTGTTGGTGTCACATTCTAAGTATGTATTCTATTAAATGGTATTAAATCACACCAAATTATGATTCAGATGTATATTTTACATTTCTATAAACTCATAGATGATGCGTTTTAGCTTTTCGGATTTTTGTTCAGGCAGATTATTGTGGGGAACAAATGCGCATGCTCTTCAGCGTTTATACAAGAGTGCATGTAAAAGTTCGTTTAAGGGTAAATAGTGTTAAATTTTACTTTGAAAATTACTAATGTGGGTAAATATATTGCCGCAGACAGATTAATTTTAAAAAGTCCGCTGCATGGAACTTTTTAAATATAGTAGTTCTCGCTCTGATAGCCTACATTGTAAAATTGCGACATCTTCCGGACAGATCTAGTGTCACACCTACTCCTGCTGCAAAGACAGACTTTCTCTGCCTGCTGAGTTATCCAGAAGCTAACAGAAAGTGAGAGCTTTATAATGATTTGCGTCTGTATTATAGACTTTATACGATTGGATGCACCCGTCGAACAAAGAATCATTTTCTGCAAAGAAAAAGTAATTAAAGCACCGTGAGCCACTATTGGTAGAAAGGTCTGCTAAACGGGCATTTTTTGTGTTTATGAATATACTGTCTTTAGTGTAGTTTTATAAAGAGTTTCAACACCTGTCAACTCCATAGATTAGAAAAAAATCTGGAAAAAATACATTTTTCCTGGGGTGCAGACTGGGAGTGCTTAATGTTACCTAGAGTGCAGAGCATTTGGTAGGAATTTATGATTAATCATACAACTCAAGTCATTGTGTCAAAACCGTTCAAATACATATACTTTCTGTCATTAATACAGTATTTTTCATTTCATTGCCACTCATTTTTAAAGAATCCCTTACATTTCCATCCATCCATATTTGTGGGCTAGATACACTATTACTGTATTGGTATAAAGCTACATTATTAAATACTTGCGGAGAAGATATAGGACAAAGAAGATTTGTCACTCCTTTATGTAAATAAAGGAGTGACAGTGAATAATATATAATTGTCAACTTTACATTTATTTTTTTATGTAAAATAACATGTTTGATTTATTTATGGTAAGCTTAAAACAAATATTTGTATACATTTTTAAATATATATTATTGGATGAAACTCATATTGTATTACTTATTAATTTTAGTCTGAAATTAACTGTATGGGGGAAAAAAAGAAAAAAAAATGTTTGTACCAACATTTCAAACTGTGTGTTTTTAGTTAAAAATCTACAGACAGCAGAGGACGTTGTATTGATAATATAAAGCAATTCTCTCTTTGCCCTAATGAGTTTATTTCTTCCAGAATGGCATCTTAGACTAGAACAGCCAAGAAATGTAACAGGATAACTACATAAATGACAACAATTTCATTATAAATGAGAGGACATCTAAAAAGGCTGTTAATGTGTCCATAAAAAAAAAAAAAAAAAACTAGAAAAGCACACAGGGAGCACATATATCAGTATCTCATGTGTAGTAACTGGTCATATGTGCCTCGTTGTGAACTCTGTAGCCAGTTCACATGCACTCAGTCAGATCCTGTAGGTAGGGGGAGGAAGTTTCTAGATCTAATCATCCATCACAATCACCTGTTTAATGCGTTATAGCATCAGTACTCTTTTCTTTAAGTCATAGTTTGTTGCATTCTATAATAATTATGATTTTTTCATGCAGCAGGTTTTGATACAAGAGGTTTAACATAAAGTTTGTTGTATTTGCTGTAGGTGCATCATGACAACATGATAATAAGGCTGTGACTTCAGATGGACATTGAGAGCATAGCCTTGAGGCTAAGTGGCCAGTTCTCTCCAAAAAGATG
>JBAMHX010000007.1:19800180-19814990 GCA_037177515.1 Pseudomugil tenellus | reverse complement strand
AAAATAAAATAAAATAAAATAAAATAAAATAAAATAAAATAAAATAAAATAAAATAAAATAAAATAAAATAAAATATATTAAATGTTTCTTCATCCGAGTAACATCTACTTTATTTTAGGACTTGACAATAAACAAAGGGTTTCTCTTTAATTTTCCAATCACCATTATTTTTTGCTAAAAAGCTTGAAATTAAGTTTTTTTTTTCACACAACTTTACACAGACTATTTCATCCCCTACCACTCTCCATATGAATGGATGATTATGACAATGGCTACTTTGTTTTGCAGCATGTGTCTTCTTGACTTGAAGAAAGATTACTAAAGAGTACATTTAAGACAAGATATGTCATAAGTGTTGCAACAGCTACAACCACGTTGGCATTATTGTTAGCCAGAGAGAGTTGGCTTAGGCACAGGTAAGAACCAGGTAAGAACCGCAGATGATTTGCTCAGTTAGGAAAAGAAACAACAAACAAGATAAATAACTCAAAAAATATTCTTTTTTTTACTTTAGTATCATCATATTACATAGTTCAAGTTGACCTCTGATGTATGTGATGACCTCTGTTCTTTGTTGTCAGGTAGTTATATCTAAACAAGTTTTATAATGTGACTGTATGCCAGTGATGTCCATATGAGGACCAGTGTCTCTTAAGATAGACATTACTGTTAGGGTGTATACTTGCTTTGACCCAGCTAACACAAATAAATGGTTCATTAACAGACTTGTGCAGAAGCTGATGACAAGCTGTTGGTTTTTTTTCTTTCTATTTCATCAAATGTGCTGGAGCAGAAAAACAACATACAAGACAATTGCAAAATAAATTAACTTGTTAACCACCTATAAATGACCATATTAATGTTTAAATATTCTATAAATAAATTAGATCATTATTGTAACACTAGATGTTGAAATGCAGCAGAAAAATGTGTATTGTTGTAATTCTGTCACTGGTGTGGACGGAAGGTCTCTTTTGCCATTGATAAGCAAATTCATTTTATCATATATTCAGAGACAAACTTTTTTGTTTATCCTTTTTCAGTTGTTTGGAATATTTTGACTGGTGAGTAAATGGCAACAAAATAACATCTTTCTTGTTATTTTTAGATATTTCAAAGCAGAAATATCCAATTTTATTATAGTACAAACATTTATTGAAATGTACTGATTGTATTAAAAATACACACATCCACATACTGCGTAGTTTACTTCAGCCTATTTAGACCACTCAGATTCACTTTTATTAATGGATGAAATGTAAATATCAGCAAAAACATGTTGATATACATTCAAAATAGCAACATCATTGTTGCTGAACTTTGTTTTAATTAATCAAATACCAAGGAACCTTGCCTGGTTGTGCTGGGACATGCACAAAATAATAGAAAGAGACTTATTCTAGAAATAGATTTTACTCTATATGGGCAAATAAGACAATAAATAACACCAGAGGTGAGTTAGAATTTTTTTCTGTTTACAAACTTACATTATAGCTGTAAATCTGAAAATGACAAAGCTGAGTATTAGAGCTACAAGCATATAAAAACAAACATTCTAGCCCCCATTATGCAGATGAAGATGTGTAACCACAATAACAGTGATGTTCCTAAAATGCTGGAAGGCAAACCCTCTGTGACGGTGGGATGATAGCAACTTGCGTACATGCCAGCCAAAGAGGTAAATGTCAGGAGATCATGTTTCCTTAAGACTTTTTCCTATTTACATGAATGCATTTAAAGACTAGGAGGAGGAAATTCAGTTACACTTTAAGCAGAATATCAAAGACTGATAAAGCTGTTCTGCTATTATGATGCACATTCGTTAATATCATGTCATGTATACTCTTAACAAAAGTCAAGTTAGAATAGTATTAACCATCTGCCAGTGCGTTCAAATGATAAGTGATATGTAATGCATTTTGTGCCATAACAATGCATGCAATACACGACTGCTTTGTATGATCATTTTTAAAAATGAAATATGGAGCAGTGACTTTTGAAACTTGCCCCAACAGGTGCGGGTTTGTTGACTAGTACAAAGTGATACAGAATACTGCAAATACTGGTGCTTGGATTTAGTTTAAAAAATGTTGCATTTGAATTGCTTATTAATACAGTCTTTTAGCAATGCTGCTAATAAATAGAACAAACAATACTGTACACAGGTCACACAGGTCATAAGCCATTTCCTGAAAACTTGAGAATCTCACACTGATTCTATGAAATAAAAGTGACAAGGTTGTAGCACCACTGACCATAAAAGGAAGTTCATTCAGCTTTCCTCTCACCCAAAATACTGTAGATCTCTGAAATATGTCATCACAATGCTTCTTTCTGTGTCTTTTTCCTTTAGAAATGAACATACTATTGTACAGGTCATAAGAATATAAACAGTTTTTTTTTCCCATTAAATCTAAAGTTTGAAAATGATCTTTATTACCAGGTCTCAAATTTCCAATTAGTCAGACGAACAGCACAAAACGGGAGACATCAAATGTGCTATTTGCAGCCTTATCCATCGTTCTTTGGTGGTGTGCCATCGTCCGTTGTGTTCTGTTGCATTACAGTACATAAACAAACTGAAAACATATTCACGTTTTCATTATTTTAAAGCTAGATGAGTTCTACTTGCTTTAACCAAGACTCTTTGTCCTCTCCTGGTCACAATCCTGTTCATGTAAGCATCAGGTACTTCCATCTAGATATCTGGCATCCCAGGCAGACAAAAGGACACTGCAACTCTCTTCATGTCCACTAAAATGTACTTTGTTTTCAGTGCTCATCACACACTTGGAACACAAACACATCGCTTCATGCTTGGACATGAAATATAGTCTTAATTCTTCAGCTATGTATCCGTGAGCTGCAGGTAATGTTGGCTGATTATACATTTGAATTTGAACAGGAGTGGCAGCACTGCTTGCCATAGAACTTGTGGTTGCAGACTCCATGCTGTGGCACCAGGTAACACCAGTTAAAGTAATCCCTGCACACAAGATCTGTGGGAAAAGAAACAATAAATACTTATTAAAATGCTCACTTTTACTCTGATAGTAAAGTTCTGAGAATGCACCGTGTGACAGCATCTGTACCTTTCTTCTCAGGTCGTGGGCAGAAGTTGGTGTTGCACGCCTGTGATTCTGGGGGTTTAAGATGGAGAGCACAGCCAGAAGAAGGTTTCCCCTGCTCTTGACATTGAACTGTCCTGGTCTGGACTCCTCCACCACATGTCACTGTACACTATACAAAGAAACAAGGCTACAATGAATGACGGTGAAGGAGCTTCTCCATTACATGGTACTGCACTGTGCAGTACAACCTAGTAGAGACTTTATCCAGATTTGTCTTTCATTATCATCCTTTCATTGTCATACTGATGGTTCCACTTCTGAGCAACCACAGATGCTATATATAAAATAAGAGAATGGTGATCATTCACTTTCTATTGCCTTGTAATTTATTTGGGAATGATAAATGTCTCTCCAGTCAGCTGAAAAAAAGTAACTAGTTCAAGCCAAAGCTCCCATCCTTTCATGCTGGGTAGGTTGAGTCACACCAGACTGAACAAGCTTCTAACCTACCGGGCTTAGGAGCCAGGCTATCTATCCTAGCCTCAATGCTAGCAGGAGTGAGAAGCTACAGCGATGCTACAACTAGAGAGTTTCAACTTTTGTTGAAACTAAATAAAAGTAATTACCAATTTAATATTTATTGTACATGTACATACCACCATCTCTTATTTTGTTTTGTCACTCTTTCCTTGGTGGAAATAGAGTAGGATAGAAGAGTCGGAGGAACAGAGTAGGTGGTGTGAGGAAGCCAAATGAGCATATTTCTCTTTCAATGAATAAGGACAAAGGAACAAGCAGTTTTCTAAACCGTATCAAGAGTACACTTCACGTCAACATACTATATGTATATTATATTAATTTTGAACATTTTAAATGATATGTTGCTACAGATGGACTTTAACTGACCTGCGACCATGAAGATGAATGCCACTCTGGAGGCGGCCGATGTTGGGGGAGGGGCTGAGGTGGATAATTGTGGTGAGGTGTCCTCCATCGGTGGACAGGTACGATTTTGCGGGCAGGACAATCTGATAGGAAACAGGGCCTCTGGAGTTCAACTGTGGGTTTGGGAACATGGTGGCACTTCTTGGCAGCAAGCTCTCTGTATTTCCCAGCTGTGTCCTTTATTAAGAAAGGTACAATCACATGACATGACATTCTATTTCATACAGTGTTGAAGTACTGATGACATAAATATTAATAATTAGGGATTCAGAGACAAGTGCTGATGAGCAAGGTCATATTATTTAGAGTAAGAGGTTTAATTATAAAAACTGGCATTGTGCTATATTAGAGTAATCACCATACAAACCTTCTCTGCACACTTGATGAAACGTGCCTGATAGCCACGGCCACATGTTGTTGAACACTGAACGAAGAGAACAAAAAGGTACAGAGAATTTTATGCAAATAAGTTCAAACTCATGAAATACGCAGCACACAATTCGCTTCATTCAAATGAAGTCCATGTTTTCTGCCAGTCTTCGCTTCTGTGGTTGAACTACCTCTTGCCACGTGGAGACAAACCACTGGACCTTGCGTTGTTTCTGGCAGCGTTTGATGAAGCAGGATTCCTGACTGGCAGGTTTCTGCAGGCCTGCACACTCGCTGTCTGGCAGTGTGTGACTCTGAACACCTGCAGTGTTGCTCATACACACCACAGACCTCTTCTTTAAACCGCTGCCACACTTGCGTGAACACTGCCAAATAGGAAGAAGCACACACATGACATTTGCTTTATTAAATACTTAAAAGGCAATACACAATAAAACCACTGCTTTTTAATTAAGATTGCATTAAAAGATTTTGATTCATTAACATTGTTTTCTAATATCTATTTAATAAATAAATAAAGAAAAATAAACAAATAAAAGCTTACAGATTTAGAAATAAACATTTCCCTCCCATCTCCTGTCTGATCAGCTGGTTAAAATGCTATAGTTTTATATTGTTATTTAGGACAGTTACATCCAAAAGAAACATCAACTCTGGTACACGGGCTGAAGGAACAGTAAGAAAAAACAGTAAATATGGGCTTTTTCTTCTTTTTTTCATGCAAGCTGTTACCTTCAGGGGCACTGCAAGGAATTATTTGCCTCCATCTAACCCTATCTACATCCTCTTGTCTTACATCAGCTAATATTTCCTCTTTCACGACAATCATGTATCTCTTTAGTCTTCCTTTAGGTCCCCTTTTTAGTAGTTCCAACTTCCGTTCCAATAACATACTATTTATTCTCTGTATATGTCCAAAACATCTTAGTCTAGTGTCTCTGTCTTTGTCTCCAAACCATTTTCCACCCATTCCAACCTCCTTGTACACATATAGATATGAATTCAGATACACACTTTTGTTACAGCTTGCATTGATTGAATTAAAGAGTCATAATGTTAAATCCCATGGTAAAGTAGACACAAAAGCAATGCAGAATGGCTACTATACATTACATGCATGCTCTCAACACTATTATTTACACACTATCACTTACTTCTTTAGCAGTTCTTTTGAGATAGTACCCCTCAATGTTCTACACACATCACGGTACAGTAAAATCCAATAAAAAAAGGAACTGAGTGGAAAAATACTTCATTAATCCCTGAAAGGTAATTATATTAAAAACAAAATCAAAATGTAGAAAGTGTTTCTAAAGATCCAGTAACTGTTGAATTGTGAGACAATATGCTGCGTGTTACTGTACCAGAGGGGAAGTGTGCTACAAGGCCATTAGAAATTTAATAATGAAACAGGTCACCACACACAACGTGCAGGTATTGGAGCGAGAACAAAGCACCAGCGATCTCAGTGGATTCATTCATAGCTTAAAGTCACTGAGATCACTGTCATAAAATGTGGCGAAGCCATCAAAGCAATGGTCCACTTAGAAACACTACAGATTGAATGTGCAAGTTTGAAGTGTGTTTTTCCAGCTGTTGGGTAATACTTTGTCCTATAACCAAAAATCCCATCAGTAAAATGATCATTCATACACATTAGAGGCACTTTTACATACTTACCTGTGACCACGGGCCGGTGGTCCAAACTGGAGGGCAGGTGTGAGTGTTGCAAGTTTGCTTCAGAAATGGGGTGGGCTGAGCACAGTTATAGTCAGCCAGGGTATCTACGGTGGTCTGGCTGGTTTTCTGGAAACACTGGACCTGCCGTGTCTGTTCCCCTCCTCCGCAGCTTCGGCTGCATGCCCCCCACTCTCCTACAGACCAGCTGGAACAACACAACACAAGCTTGCTGAGTAAACACGCACACCTCCTCAATCACCTTATCCAGACAAGCCTGAAGGACTTCCTGGATGATAACATGATGACTGTACAATAATAGTGTAGCAGACCTCCCGTGTTGCATCTGCCATTTGTCTTTAGCGGTATGTGTGGTACTGCTTAATGTATATGTAGCTTATTATGCTTTCTGACAAACGTCCTTGGCTTTATCAGAAATTACTTCTGACTCTCATGCAGGTTTATCCACACGTTATCCACAGACGAGTACCAAGTCAGAACAGCCCCAACTCCAGACTTCAAAACTGTAACTTGAACCCCATTTCAAATATTTTGTACACTGTGGCTCAGCAGGATGTCATTAGTTCGCTTAATCCCTGAGTATTCTTGCTTCTTTCAAAGTGCATCTATTCTAACTGACCCCCAGCTGTTAAAGCAGGCAGCTAAATCCTTCATCACACACACTCTGTCATCCTTGACTTCACCCTAATGTACCCACACAGCCCTGTAATATTTACCCCAAACAACCCGAAAACATTGTTCTAAGCGAATGCTGAGCTGCATATATTAGCTGTCTAAACTTTATTTGCAGTAATTTGGCGCTGGAATGTTGTATAAAACAAGTGAGACGAGGAAATCATAGAGGGAATCATGCATTCACTATTAAAACTTACTGGAGAAGATCCATTTGTTCTCATGTGTACAATATGTGTTGTGGAAGTATCATTGAAGGATAAGTCCAAGATAGGTAGGAAGACTGCAGCAATTAAAGTTTTTGTCTGTTTCTTTATATAAAACACCAAAACAGTGAAAACAAACATGATATTAGCAAATAAAAGAGACCTGTCCTTTAATCGTGTCATTAAATATATGTAGTTATAGTGCGTGCCTCATTCTTGCTTCTCCCGACATACCGCTGATCCATAGGCCCAAAAAGTTGTATCGCTCACAGAACAGGATCTAAGATCTCTGGCTTATTTTGTAGAGTTGAGCAAATTAGAGACAGCTCTTTGTGCTTTTGGGTGAGTAGAGGTGTAAGTCATGGAGCTCTGGAGTCCTCCAGCATACAGTGTACACCTTAAAGGGGAAATTGAAACCTTTGTGCCTGCTGCCACCAATTCCTGTTGCATGTCTTTTGCAGTCAGATGAGTCTTTTGAACACCTGCCTCCTAAGGAATCTGGTAGCAGCCATTTATAGCTTCCATTTTCTGTAACATCCAGGTAGTGTAGCTGCTGTTCCTTCAACTTGAAACTTACAAACTATGCTTCCGATTGCATCTCCGGGAACATCCAATGCCTTGGCTAAATCTTTGCATCCTTTCTTTGTTTCTGTGAAATAGCAATCTCTCCTCTGTAAGTTTTAGAAAACTCTCTTGACTTGATCAACTCTAACATGGAATCCAAAATCACAATTTCCAAGCTAGGTGTCTGAGGTGTATCTAAAGCAAACACTTTATGAAAATCTTGATTACTTCAATCAGGTGTACTTGGGACCACACCTGATTTACACATCCTCTTATTGAGACTTCTGTTCAGAGGCTTGAATAATTATGTGACAGCAATGGTCATTGAAAGGGGAATTTTCTGTTGAATTTGGAAAAAAACCAGCAATGACATTAGTTGTGTTGGGCTTTTCAAATGGTTCATATTTAGTTTATTGCAAACAGCTGCTAATTTGTACATTTTGCAAGTAAACCTGAATTGCAGTAAAGGTTGAATAATTTTGACTTCAAAATCATGAAATCATAAATGCAAAAAGAAACCAAATGAAAACACAATTGTTTTAAGCCAAAATGAAGATCTAATCGGGTAAAATAAACTGAGTTTGTTTCAGAAGGTAAGGACTTCAGTCATTTTCTAAAATGTATTCATCAGGTTTCAGTGACATAACATACACGTCCATGATGTTTTTCTAGTATCATGCTTTCAGTATGTAAGAAGATCAACCAGCTGACTACAGCATGACATCATATTAAAATACAACAAGACTTTCACAAAGTCAGATATTCCAATTGTGATAGTATTCATACAGAACAGTGTATTTGTGTCATAAGATATATTTTTGCACCTAATTTCTTCTTGATGAGTTATGAATTACCCCTTGGGAATCATCAGATTGCTTTATGAGTAAAGGTTGTGTAAAAACTAAATAAATTGTATGACCATAAGAATTCAAATCTGATGATCTGTGGTATTAATTTATAAGAGTAATCTCTTCACAGGAAAGGTTGTCTTCATAATACAGAAATGAATCCCATATCAAATCACACACCACCTTGTGAGCTTAGGTTTGGCTGCTGTGTATTTATGTGCTTAAAAGACAAGGAAGCCTCACATTTTGTGGACAGAAGCGTGAAAGTCAGATGTCTACTGGACTGCAAGTAGGATCGCTTTATAGATGGACACCAGTGGCATTTAGTAGCTTCTAACGGGTGTTAATAGCTTTCCCACTGTGTGTGCTTGAACTTGCTGTCTCTAAAAGCATATGTATTTGTGTCTAGTGATTGCTTGTCTTAGTGTCCACCCATACTATGAAACAGAATTAAATCACATTATAATTATGCATGAGCATCACAAACCATTTTCCATGATGTAATGCATGTTTAGTCCTACTCACCAGCTGCAGAAACAGTTTAAATAAATAACTACATGGCCTTAGAATAGCACAACATGCAGAGATGCACTGATGACCACAGCCAGCTAGTATGGCCTAGCATGCATGCTGTAACTATCTTAGCATACATTTTGTCTTAGCTCATAGTTTATAAACTGAGACACTTAAGTGAGACACTGGACACTTCAGTTCACTTTCCTTTCTTTTTTCAGTTTGATCATTACACACTGAATACCCATATAAACTTCACCTTAAACAGTAAATCTAAGAAGTTTTGCAATCTATTGTTACAGTGTAGCAGACAAATCAAACAAATGCTAAATGGCGTTCACTTATATAGCGCTTTTACTTTTATCTCTCGATGACCAAATCCTTCTATCCACCCATTCACGCACTGATGGTGGCAGAGCTGTCATTCACTAAAACCAACAGCCTGGCCACCAGGACATCTCGCCCAGGATCTCCTTGCTGACCGTAAGTTTGACTTTTTCTGTTTAACCGTAACATGGCAACATTCTCAAAATTTTTCCCAGGTCAATGATTCCACTCCTCACGGATTTGTTTACATCTGTCAATCTCGTGGCTCTAGTCGCAGAAGAGGTCTTGCGAGGTCTCAGTGAAAACTCGTTATGTTTCTTTTTCTCGAACTGGTAACCCCTGGTTTACCCTTGAACTCTGGTATTTAAAAGCCACTAATCGCCAACGTCTCTATAGGAGAACTGATCTTACCATTCACAGAGAAATGCACCACTCCCATCGGCAGCACTATAAGGACTTAATTACTACAACCAAAACAGACTATTTTTCTGGTCCTATCTCTTCTAATGAAGATAACACAAAGCCATTATTTTCACTGATCAACAAAATCCTCAAACCCTATCGATTCTCTCCACTCCCACCTGCACTCACTGGACAGTTGTGATGTTCTTATGTAATTTTTCAACTACAAAAATTCACAACATCCACCAACAGCTTAATCCTGTTTCATCATGTGTTCCTTCCTTTGAATGTTTGACTTCTTGTCAGCCAATTTTCAGTTTCCATCTACCAGACGTTCAAGAAATCTCAGACCCCATCTGCAAATCCAAGTCTCCCACCTTTCAGCTTGATCCCCTCCCCACAGTTTTAGTGAAATTCTGCATCCTCCCTTTGCTCCCTCTTATATCTGCCACCAATCACTCTTCACTAACCACTGGAAGTATTCCCACTCTCTTTAAGCTGCAGCAGTTTCTCCATTAATAAAAAACCTGGTTTAGATCACACTAACTACAATAACCTCATTCCCATCTTCCTTTTATTTCCAAAATTCTTGAAAAAGAAGTTGCTATTAAACTTCATACTCACTTGACCCAAAACTTGCCGTATGAGCAGTTTCAGTCCGGTTTTTGCCCCCGCCACAGTACTAAAACAGCTCTCATCAAGATCACCAATGACCTCCTCATGGCTGCTGATTCTACCATCAGCATTTCCCACACTCCACTCAACTGGTTTCATTCTTATCACTCAGTTCATCCAACTCAAATTCCTGAGTTCTCCCTCTCTCATTGCCTCTGGTGTGCCCCAGGGTTGAGTCCTGGGGCCGCTTCTCTTCATCATCTATTTACTTCCCTTTGGCAATATTTTCCATAAATTAAACATCCATTTTCATTGCTATGTGGATGACACCCAACTCTACCTATCCAGTAAACCTAACTCCACACCCCATCCTCCCTCACTGCCTGTCAATCCGAAATTAAATCCTGGTTCACCTCCAATTTCCTCAAATTAAACAGTGATAAAACAGAAATTCTTATTGGAACCAAATACATACTTTCTAAAGTTGACAGTTTCTCTGTGTCTATTGACAAAGTCCCTGTGTCCCTCTCCAAGTTAAGAGTCTGGGTGTCATCCTCGACAATTCATTATCATTCAACGCTCACATCAATAACATCACTCGTTCTGCATATTTCCATTTACGCAATCTCATCTCATCTCACTTGTTCCCTCACCCCCATACTGCCCATGTTATTGTCCACAGTCTGGTGACCTCGCGTATTGATTATTGTAATTCACTTCTCCTCAGTCTCCCACAGAAAAATATTCATAAACTTCAGATGGTCCAAAATTCAGCCGCATGCATCATCACCAAGATTCCGTCATTTCACCACATCACCCCCATCCTACAGCAGCTGCACTGTCTCCCATTTACATCTAAGATAGAATTCAAAATTCTTCTATACACTTTCAAGGCCATCTACAACCTTGCCCCTCCATAACTGTAAGACCTCTTGCACATTGCTACCCCCTCCCGCTCCTTTAGGACATCCTCCTCTATCCATCTCACTGTTCCCTCTAGCCGTCTTAGTACAATGGGGAGGAGAGTATTCAGCCGCTCAGGCCCCAATCTCTGGAAATCCCTCCCACTGGCTATCTGTAATACTGACTGTCTACACTTGTTCAAATCCCACCTCAAAACCCACCTGTTCAAGAAGGCATACGTTGTAATCACTCTGTCCTTGGTTTTATACAATATTGTATCATATTGTATTTCATTCCCTGTTGTTGTTTTATTGTCTGTTTTAATGTACAGTGACCTTGAGTGACATCAAAGGCGCTTTTAAATAAAATGTATTAAAATTATTATAAAACTCATAATTTAATGCAAATGTACCAAACTCCCAGATAACCCAACAATTTATGGATAATACGTGGATCGCGTAGTGTTTACATACACACATTCAACACATAAAGTCGCTTAAGCACATCTAAGCAGCTAAAGCCGTAGATAATGAGGAGGACATGCCAGAAGAAATGAGCGCAAACCATTGTGAGATTACTTTTCAGGTACTATCGCTACTTCCTCCAGTCAGTGTAAACACACAACTCCATTAGCTAGAAAATGCTGATAAGAATGACGTTTGAAGGTAAAAGAGAGAAAAGAAAATGTGGGAAGCTGAAGCAATGGAACATCCCATTTAAAATAACAATTACTAAGAGACATACGTTGGAGAGTATGAAAAGTCAAAACATGTCCATGAATGACTTCTAGACAGACAATGGGACAGACGGAGAAGCAGACTGTGTTTGCTGTAAAGCCACAAAGCCACTAATCCCTGCAGAGACACTGAAAGTGCTGCCACAGGAGGGTGACTTGGACTGAATGACAGCTTTCCTTGGAATGACTTGCTGAGCTGTAGCAAGTGTGTATACGTGTGTATGTGTGTTTTTTGTGCGGGCAGATGGACAGGGCCTGACAGGTCAAAGGGGGGAAACAAAGGACACCACATCAAAGAGTCCAGTCCATTAGACTAATGTTTACAGCTGAGCCTGAAGCCACCCAGGTAATGGACAGAGTACCGAGGGTGTGTGTATGGGTGGGAGGTGGAACAGAAAGGTCTCACCACTGACCTCAAAGGCTTCTCTTGAGCCCCTGTATTTAAGATAGTAACAGGGTGAAGCACAAACTATAGAGAGGTCTTGGATATATGTCCTCTTCTCAGTTGAAACATTTGGTTTCATGACTTTGCATTGATCCGTTTACCAATACGAGCCAAATTAAATTATCCATGGAAAGTGCAGTATGGAAATGTTATACCCAAAATGGAACTCGTTCATGTACATATAATATTTATATGTAGAAATATGTCACTTTGTATTATATAATTTTGTAAGTATGCAACTGAGAAAGTGCATTTTAAACCATATTAATTGAGTAGTTATGGCTTGGCATGGCATTTACATTTTTTACTTGTACTGTTTATAAAGCAATATTCCTACTCTGGGATAACTATGACCCCAATAGACACTATAACAGTGTTGCTGCTATTCATGTAAAAATATAATAGAAAACCAGAAGAAAAAGTGTGAAATTCAGTTTTGTTGACATCACTCGACCAGGAACATCCAGTTTTTTTTTCTTTAGTTCTTACCTCAGCATGCAGGAAACCACTGTTGAAAAAAAAAAACTAAGTATAACTCTAGGCTGTGTTGAGTAATTCTCTCCAAAATGCCCACAGTGTCCAGCATATATAAATCAATCTAAATATCCCATTTTCACCAGACACACCTTGAATATGTAGTCTCTTTCCCAATACAGGGTTCAGTAAGCAGTGCAATAAACAGATGAGCTAAATGTGAAGGATGAAAGTAAACTCTGTCAAAATTAAGAGTGACTTCTGTTGATATTAACATGTCTTAAACATGAATACATGGAAATGTAAGTAGTAGTACAACATGGAAAAAGAGAACCACAAAAGCAAGATGGACACATTGGCAAAGTGGACCAAATACTGGACAGTTTTGGAGATCAGTATTTCTCTTTGGTCACCAGATTACATTGAATAAAAACAATTCAGATGTTATCAAAAGTTATTACTGTGTATCATAAACTTAACTTTATTATGACAAAAGAATTTTAAAATCATTTTTAGATTGTAAAAAATCTTGACTACATTTTAAAGCAGAATTAAAAATATAACTGGTTCCAACAGTTTGACAATACAGTTTGTTTGTGGTGATAAGGTATATCTGTATGTGCCAAGGTAACATATCCCAAGTTAAATATAATTAATAATGTCTTTAAAATAATAAAAATATTTTGCTTTTGTTACGTTATTGCCTACTGTAACATGGTGCAAAAGTCCCTGCAACAGCTAATATTTTCATCTGGTAAGAAAATAAAACACAGTGCACCTTATGTCGTCTTGTCATTGAAATACTGGTGAGTTTAAACAAGATTTCATTCCAGAACTTCATTGAGTTATTTTAAAAATCCTTGGGAACAATAACTGCCTAAATACACTCCAACAATTAATTATGTATACTGTAAGTGGAGTACTATGGTAGCCACCATAAAACAACATTTAAGTGCACACATTAATCCAAAGTTTACAACTCTGTGACATTTCTAATCTGGGTGGGAATTATCCGTAAAGCTGGCAGAGCTGCACTGAACCCATTGCACCATTTTTCCTTACTGTTACAGTGAAAACAGAGTGGAAATGATCACATAACATAAAACACATTACTAAACATAATGACACAACAAACCACAAGCTCTCTTCTACAACTTAAAATGTCAAAACTAACAAAGCTGGAGGGCATGGCCCTCATTTTTCGGAGTAACTAATATATATTTTCTGTCAGCATGATCACTATTCTGTCCTATTTTTTGTCAGTGAGAATAAGACAGCTCAGCCATCCTGCAGCACTTTTCAAGGATACTTGTTCCAAAATGGAGATACACACAAACCAAGTAAGATGGAAATATTCAGCTAGTGGCACTGCTATGCAGAGGAAAAATCCCCTTTTGAACAGCTGTTGGTCACTATAAAACTTGTGATAAATGCTAATGCGTGTGGGATTCCATGATTTCAGTGTCAGTTGCATGGCAGTGGTGCCCAGAATAATACAGTTTCCTTTAAAATGACTTTTCCCCGAGAAAGATTTTTTAAGCAACAATTTATTTTTCTTTAATCAAGAACACCTTCTACACTGAGCAGATCGGAAGAGAAATGACTTCATAAGCAAGTGGGAGGATTGAGTATTAATGGATTATTGTGGCTGTGGATTATTAACTGTCACTTAAAATGGAAACGATGAGAGGGTGAGGAAGTTGAGAGCCTTGCCCTTTTTTCTGTTCACCACAAAGCAGATGATGGCCAATCATGCTGCTCTTTGCAGCAGCACCACAAACTATGAACATTAAGGTTCCATTTAACCCTTTACAGCCCAATCTAAGAAAAGCAGCAGCCACATCAAAGCTATGACTAAAAAAAGCTTTTTACCGACTCAGAAACATCAACAGAATTAAGGTTTAATCTCCCAGAAAGACCAGTAGAAACTCATCCATGCTTTTATCTCCAGTAGACTGGATTACTGTAATGGTCTTCTAACAGGACTTCCCAAAAAGAGC
>JBAMHX010000007.1:19789303-19800080 GCA_037177515.1 Pseudomugil tenellus | reverse complement strand
TTAATTATGTTCTTCTTAATGATTTTAATTTAATTTATTATTTTATTATGATTCTTGCTCTGTTTTTATTCTCTTTTTTTATTTCTGTTTCAACATCTGTAATGTTTTTATGTAAAGCACTTTGAACTGTTGTGTACATGAAAGGTACTATACAAATAAACTTGCCTTGCAGATTTGATGCATGTCTGACAGCAAAATTACATTGTTTTAATCTTTAATACCTTTTTACTTTACTTTTTCTAAATTGTAAGATATGTTTCCAATTTTATTTAATTTTCTGCACTTAAAAAGTATAATTTCAGAAAGTAAGAAGTGACTGCTTACATAAAAAAATACTCGAGATTCGACAAAGCCTTGTTTTGCATGAGCATAGCTTTCCAAAATCAAATAATGAGAGTTGTTAAAGCATTTTTAATGCATTGGTTTGGACACAAACTAGAATTTTAAGTAATAGGGAGAACAAAGCCACATTTGGACAAACAACAACAGAATTTTTTCTGGAGATACACATGCTCACTGTCTGAGATGAGGTCAGTGTTTTAGCTGAACCCCTGTCTGCTCATAAATCAAGGCACAACTTGTCAGCAGTGTCCCTTTCCTTTGCAAGAGGTTGGCTGATATTTCATACCATTGCAAAGGGTGTATGTGGAAATACTCAGAATAGAGGCAGAGAGGAACTGTCGCCTCAACAGCAGCTGTCAAAAACCTTTAGATAACTTCTCTTGTTGTTTCTTAATGGACTAGCATCATGTAAGTCGTTGTTGCCATTTTCCTTTGTTCTGCAAAGAAGGCACTGACTGAGCAACTCTGCATGTAGCTGTGCAAGTCAGCTCATCATTACTTCAGTTTGGTTTGCAGCTGTGTAAGTAAGTTGCAGGACTAATTTAATTATTTTAAGCAAATATTGAGCATGCCTGTCAGCATACAGCAGCTTGTAGGCTGCAAGGTATGAGTCCAAGTCTAATCCTAATTAGTATGAAACTATTTTCAAAAGTACTGCATGGATGGTACATTATTTACTTGACAGAAATAACCATCCTTTATCCTCACCATGTGTTGCACTACTAACCTCTTACGTGAAGCCCGAGAGATCAGGTCTGTGTCACGTCTAAGAAATTATTGTTCCAATGACTAATGCGCACAGAGGACATGATACTTTAGCCACAGCTGCCTTACAAATGACATACAGTATCTCAGATAGTTTCTGCACAGATTTGATTGGTATTTAAATATTTTGTAGCCAACAACCTGTTGTAGATACTATTAATGTGTGTTCTGGGTAACCTCAAACATGTCTTAACAATCCTTTGTCCCTTTTATATTGCTGTGCAGATACTTTTCCCACTTTTGTGACTATTTATCATTATTAACAAAAGTTTCAAATTTCTCTGCTCATTAAGACAACGGATATCCCAGGAGTGTCCATTACACAGTCCAGAGCAGCACATATGAAGATTTTACTTTGAGTGTCCATCGTGTGATGAACCACTCCCATGATAAAGCTTAGCGCATGATGATTGGTCCAGTGATGTATAGACAGTGACGAGACTTAAAATACTCAAACACAAAGACCCTGCAGATCTCTGCCCTGTAACTACACATCTGCGGATCTTGCTCCAGCTCTTGTTCTGTCTTGTATAGTAATTAATTAGAGAATCTCAAATGATCTTCAGTGACATTTTGCAACATTGCGGAAGACCTGCTTAACTAATATCTGCTAAACAGAAAGTGTGGTGTGTACTTATGCAGTGCCATGTAGGTCAAAAAAAAAAGAAAAAAAGAAAGCAGGCCACAAAGAGTGTGTTGCTCCTTTTTGCTGCTATGACCTTACAACCTTGAGTTGATACTCCATGTGAATAGATTAACAGATCCTTAGCCTTCTGTTTTACACAAATTCAAAAGTTAATTCTTCTTGACAGTGGGTGAGGTGTTGTGCTGAACTGGATGAAGCCAGAAAGTCCAGAGGAAATTCTCTCACATCCATATGTGCTGCACATTTTTGTCAAGAGTGCAAGTTATTTTTTTTATTACAGCTAAATGGAGTTATTACAGAACAGGTGCTTTTATAGAGAATAAGTCATTCCTGCTTGACACCTTTCATTTGCTCTTTTATAAGGAGATGCGTGGGAAGATTGAAACATCTGACTTAACCAATAAACAGTTTTTTTTTACACTGTGTGTCAAGAAATTACAGACCAGATGTCTTTGTGTTTTGGGTCAGTTACACATAAGGAGAAAAACATGAGGAAAAAGAGAAAAAAGGCTTAACTCCAATGGGAAAGTTATTGATTGGAAAAAACAGAATGATGAAAATGTTGAAAATATAATAGTTCTTTAAAGAAAAAATAACTATGTGGCAGGTAGCCTTAAAGCTGACCTTCTGTCTTTGCAGGTTTCAAAGATGAGAAGGTAAATGAAAACATGCAGGCTGTTACAACCCATATCCTTTTGTCTTTCACACGGTCACATGCAGCACATTATATAATTTAGCAGGTAGGATTCATAATTTTCAGCATGAGTAAATGTCGGCACAGTTTAAATAAGATTTTTAATCGTGTTGTGACTGAAAGCCATTATTGTGATAACTCAGAAATTTTAGCCACAAATGATCACAGACATTATTGATGTTTGACTTAAATGATTTTTAATGTCCTAAGCATAAACCGGGGTCTCCATCAGGATATGTGCGCTCACACTCTTCTTCTTTGTACCAGGTTTTTATTTGAAATGATTGCTACCTGTTTGATTTTTTTCCTTCTCTCTGCGTTTCACCCCTGCAGCTTGAATTTTTAACAAAAATGTCTTTGATGTCCCAGATTTTACATCTCTCTCATAGTAGAAATTGCAGTAAAATCCAGCCAGTTGAACCCAGCCGGCTCCTTCTTCCCAACAGGAGACTTTAAGAAGGTGAATGTGATATGACAGGTTTCCCTGTTCGCATCAGTGTCCCTCTGACATTTGTGAGAAGCTTAAATACATTCACAACAGCTATTCATGCAAGACCCTGTTTTCAGAAGCTCCTGTGTGTCTGTTTTCACTGTGTGTCTGTTTCATCACTGATGCTCAACACCTCTTTTGTCCAACTGCCCAGCGGTTGAGCTGAGATCTCTGGCTGCAATCCTTTCTTCCTCAATTCTTTGGTGGCTTAATACTTTTTATTTGTTCCCAAACCAGTTGCTGCCAAACTTGCACATCTACCATTACGGATCATAAGTGGTTCCAAATTGGACATAAGGTTGTCTGTGGGGCCACGGTGCTTTTTGTGGCTGATTGTTACATTTTCAGCCCCAAAGGCAGCTTGGCTACTCTGGTTACAGCTGCTCTGCTCCCAAACTATCTCCATGTTCTGTTTTACAGAATTTGTTCCAAATCATATTTTTCCTTTATGATTCTGTGTCAACTAACACTAACTCAACTCTCCATTGTCACTCTCTCTAACTAGCCTCCTGCTTTTTCTCTACCAGAGTTTTACTCTCTAAAGAGCTTCAAAGTACATTTGTGTTGATATGAGGGCAGAGTTTCAACCCTTTTTTATAAACAGTGCTGGGGATCAGCACTGATTGAATACTGGTGGTTCCATTCTGCCCACTCATCCGTGGCAGTCCTAGTGGAGTCTGATGACGTCTTTGCTGTCTTTGTTTACCCTTTGAGTCTTTCAGATGCTCTACAGCTTAGGTTTCAAGCCTCCTGTTAGTCCTGCCTTTGGCCTTAAAACCCAGAGTCCACTTGTCCCATCGGCAGCTGGCTTCCTGCCTGACTGGCAGGTTCTGCTTTTGAAACTGCCACACAGTTGAGCACCTGCTACGATTCTATCCTCATTAATAGCTTTGCATGCCTGTTCTAGATACATGTTGTCTTCATATGCACTTTAAATTTAGCCGATGAAGATACACCTCCCTAACATATACAGAGGAAAGCTGAAAGATACCTGAGCATTTGTAGCAACTACCTGAATAGGCTAGTTAATAGGTTATCTGCATCATGCAGAAATGATGACAGTGCCTTGATGAAATTAAATTCTACAGAAATACAAATAATTATCAATGATGGAAGATTTACTACTTACCTGATAAAAAATGTCCCTTGTATGTTACAGAATATCTAGAAGTGAACAAAACACTGACAAATGTTCATGCAGAGATTCTTACCTGGCAGGACATGGTTGGGTGTTGCAGGGCACCACTCCCGTGGCTGGTTTTGATCTGGGATTGCAGTACGACACATTCACTTGCACTCTCAAGTCTTTGTAGCATGCTGACTTGGTGTTCATATGTCCTGCAGTGGTTAGAGATAACTCAGTTTAGTAAAATCTATTAAGGACAGGATCATTTTCAACTTGAGTGTACTCCAATTGGCACTGAAAAGTGACAGTAAAACAAAATGACAGGCTGAAACAGGTTTTATTTCTTAAAAAAAACACAGTTTGACTAAAACAACAGCTTGGGGCTTCAGACGGATGATGAAATGTTTGTTTGAAATGTACATGTGTATGTAAGTCTGTATAAGACACTTTTTTAAAAATGTAAAAGCAATATGTTTCACGCTTACAACAGAACACTCTTGAGGGAAAAGCAAAAGGGTAGATGGATATTAAAACGTGTCCTTTTTCACTACACCTCCCTCTGCACATGTGTCATGCAAAAACATGATTTTTACTTGAACAGCTTGGTTTTCTCTTAAGCTTTCTTCATTATAACATCAGGCCAAAAAATATCTCACAACACAGATTTATGCATTTTAAACTTCTTGCCCAGCTGTAGTTGTGATAATGTTGATTTAACTGAAACTTTAACGTTGGGTTTACTTGTTATTTGGCCTCTTGCAAGGCCAGTTTGCACATCTCCAGTTTGCCAGAAAGTCAGTCACACTCTTTAATAAAGCAAACATCTCCCTACTCCGAAATGCCCACTTTGACAAAAAGAGGTTGAGGGGGTTTGGATGGACTACAACAGACCAGGGTGGGGAACTTTAACCTCCAGGGTCAATCAATAAGAACTCTACACTAGGGTCTTTGTTCCCTGTAATGAAGTCAAACATGCATGGACAATATGCACTTATATGTATACAGGCTCTGACAAAGTGCACATGAGCAAACACACGTGAACAAGCAGGCATGTACATGCACGCATGCACTTTTATGTGTTTAACCTCTGACCACAAATTACCTCCCCAAGCCATTACAGCAGGTTTGCATGCACATGGGTATGTGTGCATGTAATGCCAGGCCTCAGGTGGGTTACTGATCACATAGCTTCCTGTGTGTTCACACTTGCATTTTGAGTGTGTGTGTCTAATAGATGGGTTTCCAGAAGAACAAGAGGAAGTCCCAGCAAACAAGCGCCTCTAATGTCTCCTTAGTAATAGTGAGTCTTTATTTAACCTGCAGCTTATTACAGGTCAGAAAGGCCAGACTAAGTTGAAATGCTTGTCTGCTGATTCAGAGTATCCATTTAAAACATCTTTTAGAGATTAAGATTAGAAGTCCATTGTTTTTATTCATCTCTTAAAGATGCTATTTAAATATTTCTATCTGTCTTGACAAAGGGGAAGTATGAATTTACAGTTCAGTCGTGTTTGCTCATACCTCCAGCACAAGTTGCTGAGCAGTGTGACCGTATGATGGCCCAGGTATAGTTGTTCTTGATGTGATTCTTCGTCAGTTTCTCATCATTGTGCTTTAGTGTATATTCCCAACTCACGCCTGGATTCCAGCCCTGCAACAATATCTTAAGAGAGAATAAATAATGATGTAATCATGTAAATAAAAACTACAATCAAAGTGAGATAAATTAATGTTTCTACTGATGGCTTACCTCAAACACTAGTGTTTCATTTGTAGGACCAGCTGATATGAGGCTCTCTGGTCTGCTATATGGCCTCTTGTACTCAAACACTGTTCCGGCGATGAGGTGTTGCCCTGGCCAGTCCACCGTCCAGTAGCCATTAAGGTAGTAGTGTCTTTGAGTGTCTCTTATAGCCAAATAGGAAGTAGATGCATTCAGCTCCATCACATGAATGCTTCGGGCTCCTGCTGGTATGGTTACTACTCCATAGTACTCTAAGAAAAAAAAAAAAAACAACAACATTCACACATACAGAGTTCAAGAAATCACTAAAAGCTTCACAGATGTTATGGCAGGGTTGTTTTATAAACTATAAAAATAAGGAAAGAAAAGTTTCGACCTTGTAGATATAGTAAGAAATTTCCAGCTTGCAAAGATATTTCACCTTTTTATTCTTCAAGTTGAGGTTTGGTATTTTCTGTGTGTACCTTCAAAACGTTATAAATCTCTAAAATTACAATGAGAAGTTTTTTTTAACCTACCACATAAAACTGAAGCTTTTTGTTTTCTTCATCATTTATCCACATAACCACATAAGAAACTTGCATAAAGCCTGCCTAGTAGCTTGTTTTGCAAACAAAGAATAAGCAGCCCCCTTACATTAAACACAATCTGATGTTTCCATAAAGGAATAAAATGTTTTCAAATGTTTAAACAATGCAAAAAATATATATAACAAAGAAATAAATAAGAATACCAAACAATATATTAGATGGACCTACGGTTTGTAAAGTGCTGCTTTGTGTACTGTCCTTTGTAGATCTTGCAAGTGGAGTTGTCTCCTTTACACACCCCACATGCATCAGGCACAGCTGTGGAGCCCAAAACACGATCACAACCCACTCTCTGTGGAAAAAAAAAACGACTAAGTTCATAAAATACAATACGATGTCATGACATCAGTTTAAACTACAAACATTAACTGTGATGGTGGCAACACATTTATTTCCCATGAAAATTAAAGAAGCTGTGAGACAGCTTAATTCACTCCCAAAATGTAGATTTCAGCATAAAAAACATCCTTTGTGAGATCAATCTTCGAAACAAAAAGAGGAAAAAAATCCCCTTCATTCCACAAATTTTAACTTTACCTCACACAATCCGTCAATACAGACATTGAAGCTATCCCTTGAACAAAGTGTCCCATCCTTCACTTTGCTGGCCAGGGCAAAGAAGAAGTCGTAACCTTCAGCAAGGCAGTACAACTTGCAAACATCTTGATCTAGGAGATACCCACAGAGACCAAAGAGATCATGCATAGAGTTTATTAGAGTAACAGAATAACCTGGTAAAGGCTTCCCACAACGCTCTTTTAAAATTTCACTTATTTTTTTCTCAGTGAATCTCAAGGTTTAGGGGACAACTCTCTCACCATCCACTCTTGTGTATGGTCTCCATGTGTAGTACCACCCTCTGAACTGTTTCCTGTTGAACTCAGCACACTGCTGTGCTCTGTAGTCAGTAGTGTTGGGTGGACAATCCTGAGTGTTACAAAGTTTGTATGTCCGGGAGGATCCTTCACAGAACTTGCCACCATATACAGGTCTGCAGAGATGAATGAAAACATTTTATATAAGTCACTGCATTCAACAATGATATTATATCATGTTTTGCTTCTTGTGAAGTCTTGGTAGCCTCTTCTCTGCTTGCAATGAGGCAATGAGAGAACATATAAGATTATGACTGAGGAGTAAAACATTGCTCTGGGGGTGGTAATAGGTCAGTTGCTTTGGATGTGTACAGTTAGCTCATTTCAAATAAGATATTTTAGAAAAGAACAGTGAATTTCATTGTCCTTTCATAAGTCATTCATGAATCTTCCGTGTGTCTGTGCTCCTCTGTAGAGCCTTCTCCCAACACAGGTGTATATCCTCAGGCTTCTTTTCCAAAAATCCCCTCTATCACCTTCTATCGGTCCTCCAATCACATTGTCACTTATCTCGCTCTCCCTCTCAGGTTCTTTCCTTTTATATCTCAACATCTCATCTTTTATTTTTAAATTCTCTCTTGTGAAATATCCTTCATGCTCTTTCTTATGTTCTTACTGCACTCTTTCCTGTCTTAGGCCTCCTACCCCTCCACCAACATTTGTCCTTTGCTATAATTCTCTCTCCTCATCACTCTCTAAGTTTAGCCGAGCAGCTTTCAGGATCTTGGCATGATAAAGAGGCGGTTCTGACATTTTGGATAGGGCCTCTTGACTAACTACTGAAAGTGTAAATAATCCATGATGATAGAGGAGAAGGGGACCAAGTGATAAGATAAAATAATGAGGTAACATATTCAAATTATCTTAACTTTTGTAATAACTTGTTTTAATGTAATAAGCTCTTTCATTTTTGGGTGACAGTATGATATAGTAGAACTTATAGTAAGGAGGTACTTTTTTCTGTTCAAATTGGAATTGGAGTGTCAGTGATATTATGGTTTTGCCCCAACCGCCATGTCTTCCGCAGATACTTCATGTTAGTGCGATAACTTAAACAATATTCAGTTTAGAGTTATATTTATAGATACCAAAGACAACATGAACTGATTTGATTTAGAACTATTTATCATTTTCAGGTTGGCCATCAGGGGCACTCAAACCTAAAAACTGTTTAGGCTATATCTCTGAAATTATTCATCTGATTGACCTCAAATCAAGTGCAAATGAAAGATCATGACCTCAAGATGTTTCACACAATGACGTTATACCTGAATGTTTCTAAATTTGTATATGTATTTGAGTATTGGATAAATTGAAGATTAGGGGTGTTTGGGAAAATATTCCTAGTGGTCACATCAGACAGCAGAATTTCCAGTTTTTCCTAGCTGTCTACTCGCCCTAAACTGTAAGTTTTCAGACCTCTTGTCCCAATATGGAATTTGTCACTTGTTTTGAATGCCCTCTCTCAGCATCCTTTCGAGCTGATTGAGGGAGTGGGGCTGAAGTTTACTCTTGTGCTAAAACAGTGCTGCTTTCGGCTTTGGCCACAGCCAAACAAGTCAGTGACCTGCATGCCGTTTGCAAGTTGGATGTTGCTCAGCCGTCTCTGGCTCATGCAGTGCTAGGGATAGGGAGTTAGGTCTGGTGTCTCTGTCTGTCTTCTAGGTATTGCTTGTTCTTTTGAGTTTGTTACTCAGTCTGGGAGTGGGCTATATCACCCATAGTGAAACACCAAGCAAATTTAGAAAAAGAATGTTGGGTTGCTTGACGTAAATCCTCATTCTTTTGTAACAGAGTGAGGTGTTTCACATACATATCCCTTCTTACATGGACACAAAGAAATACATCCAGAATCAGTAGGCAATGGTTGGTTGGCTGTACATTTAGGAAGGGCTGGAGACCTTAGCACGGCTCAACCTGTCTGTCAGACATTGTCATTGGAGCTTTCGTAGTTGGTCACACGTAGGGGTTTTCCACCGTCAAACATCCCACTCTGTCATCAAAGAACCTGGGTTTACGTTAAAGTAACCCAAAACTTTTAGAAGCTAAAATATTGTATTGCTTTACCTGGGGTTGTTGCACTGCCTCTCTCGATAGGTGACTCCACTCTCGCAGCTTCGAGAGCAGGTAGACCATAATGACCATTCTGACCAGTGGCCATGCTGAGGCCTCGGACCCTCATCACCCTGTTTCACACATTGTCCCCTACGACACCACTGAAGGGAAAGAAAGAATAATAAAACAGCAAGAGGGTGAATTAAAGAATGAAACCAAAAAAAAAAAAAAACAGAAATGGTGTGTCATACAATGAACTGGTTTTAAATGGACTAATCTTCAATCATTTTTGTGATTGATATACATAAATCAAACATTGTGGATGACAGCTATTGAAAAAACCTTCAACAAAAGATAGATTTTCACATCTTCCCCCAAATATAAAAGGCAAGTTTAGCTTCTGTCTGGTTGCTGGTGGCTGAAGGAGCGTGCAGATATACACATACGTTATCAGTTGCTTTTCTCCATCCCTCCAGAGAGTAGCTTACAAAAGTTTGCAATTACCTCCATATACTCCACTCCCTTTTGTATCAGGACCACATTGACCAAAGCATTTTCCCACAGTGAACACTGCCAAATGTGTTCAGTGAGGCAACCAGCAAGACAGAAAATTAATATTGAACTAAATTAAGAGGATAACGTTTTTAAGACCGTGCTGTATGGAATGATTGAACCTACAGCAGAAGAATGTCTGACGCTCATAAACTAAGTATATAAATAAATAATATATGAATTACACAGAGGCTGATAAGCACCAGAGCAATTGCAGGTTCCAAAACTGAACAGGACTTTTCTCAAAATATCACAAGCTGCAAGCACATGCAGTACAAACTGCAAATGCAACCCTCCCACGAAGGGAGGGTTGCATTGATAGTGTGATATGTATTCAGCTGTTCTAGTTCTCTTTGTTCATTCATGCTTACACACACATACACATACCAGTCCAAATATTCCTGTATTCCTCTAAGAAGAAGTAGAACAGCTGATTTTGCCTCAAGTTTTCCCCCTGCAGTCGAGTGCCATGGATTCCTGTGTGAGCCTGTCATTATTTGTATTCAACTAATTGTCTTGTGGAGGGAAAGGCCGAGATTAAACCATCAAGTTCAATATCTTAAGACTCAAACGTGGATGATGGGCTGTCAGGGGAACAAGCCTTGGGGGAGAATCATCTTGAAAGAAGAAAGTACCGAACTAAGCATAAATAAAGAACGCAGATTGCCTTTTGGCCCCAACCCCAATAGCATACTTCTGCTAAATCAGCAACAAACCAGCTGCTCCCTGAGGTAAAATAAAGGAACTGGAGAGCGGTACCTCTGTCCAAACTAAGGATTTCATTTGCACTGCACTCACATGAACTCAAATCAAAAACAAAGTTAGGTTGGGGGGGGGGGGGGGGGGGGGGGGGGGGGGGGGGGGGGGGGGGGGGGGGGGGGGGGGGGGGGGGGGGGGG
>JBAMHX010000007.1:19747283-19785050 GCA_037177515.1 Pseudomugil tenellus | reverse complement strand
ACCCTCCTTCGCGGTAAGGAAAAACTCCAAAAAACCCGGTTGTAGGGAAAAAAAGAAGAAACCTCATGGAGCCCCAGATGAAGCACATTACACAAAGTTATCATCAGCTGGTGACTAAAAAAAAGATGTGTAAAGGACCCATTCTATTCTGTGATTCCCTGCGGATCCCCTAAGTCACTGACTCATCTCTTCCAGACTGAAATTACTAGACTAGGCTTTAGGTTACAAGCATGTTTTGCTGCTGCATGAAAGACAATACCAGTCAAATCTTGTCATGTGGTAAAAGAGAAAAAACTTCAAGGCCCTAATGGTATATCCCAGCTGCAATACTGTCAAAAGGACCAGAACTTTTAAGCAAAACCTGACCTTAATTCCCCTTCTCCATGGGTGTAATTGCAACTAGAGGGTACAATGCTCATGACTAGAGAGTGAGCAAACAGCTGACTAGCTTAGTTTGGCATAAGTGTGGGGAAAACAGCTGTTGTGGCTCCCTTCACAGAATAAAAATGTCTGCTTACCTAAACCTCTAAAGCTCACAAATTAGTATGTTGTTTCCCAACCAGTGATTTCTAATGCTCAAGACTAGAGTAAACATATAGTCTGGGCATGCAGCTGACTAGCTTAGCTTAGCACAAGATTGGGGGAAACAGCTGTAGTTAAACCTCATAAATAAGCATGTTTGACAATTTGTTTAGCTTAGATAAAAGAAAGTCAGGTTAATAAGGGAGCTTTGATGTGGTTTTATTACTTTGAAGTAGGCTTACTGTGTTTTTTTTATCAAACTTCAGACTAAGCTAAACTAAAAGTATCTTAGCTAAGCTAAACTGACAACATGTACTATAGAATATAGTAAATAATGTGTTAAGTCACTCTTTCAGTTACGTATAAGGTGTTTAATAAGCAAAGGTTACATTAGGGGTGAGGGCTAAAGCCAGGGTTGTAACAATTCTGACATTACCAAAATAATGCTGACATGTTGGATTATTTCTCTTGTAAACAAATTGCAGGCCAAGTTGTCCATATCTGAGGTGATGGTCTTTATATGTTCACTTTTTTTTAAATAAATATAATCACAACTATATAACATTTTAATAAAACTCAAAAACAGTGACCTGTAAAAGGTTTGCCTAATCAAATGTAACTCTGGACTATGGCATCCTATAAACACAGAAGATGCTCATTCTTGAGACTATGGCTATCACAAAAAGGGCATTTATATCTTATGTATTCTGTGAGCCCTTTTAAAAGCATGAGACAGAAGCTGTAACTGTGCAATATTATGATAAACCTGAATATATTAATAGTGAATTACCATTATCCAAAACAGTAATATACACCAAAATAATTGGTTCTCAGCAGTAGCTCCTTGCTTGTCTGGACATTTGGAAACTTTTTTATTTTCAATTTTTTAATAAGAAAAAAGCAAAGAAAACCAAAGGAAAAAGTCTGTAAACTCCAGTATTTTAAAAAAATGTCTCCAAAAGGATCTTACAATAATCAATGCCAAACTTCAAAGCTTCAAACTACAAAGGTCAATGCAAAATCATTGATCTGTTATCTTTATTGAGCTGAATGTTTGCATGAATTCATAAGCCATGAAAAAAGCCCATTACTACACCAACAATATTGGTGCATGCTTCACCTGACCACATCTGGCTGAGAATATACAGCTTATATTAGATTAAGGTTACATTGAGTCCAAACTCTCTTGATCAATGCAGCACTCCTCTGTGTTGCACATAAAAGAAACATATAGGAGTCTCATTAAATAAAATGAGAAACAAGAAAATTTGAATTTCATAACATTTGTTGACTGCAATTTTAAAAAACAATACGATTTAGTAATTATTGAGCCTTGGCATTCAGGGGTGCAGAGATCTTCTCCACGTGGCCTCAAGGGGTGATTGGAGTTTAATATAAGGCTGACAGGTCTAACAAGATTGAGGTCATCCCAGCTCTAATAACTTAGCGAGGAAATACACTGTCTGTCTCCACCACTCAAAGAGAGCAGTCCTGACAGTTCAGTTAACACACTGGTAAATTTAGTGGAGGGCACTGACTTCTGGCTATCTAGTTTCAAGCACACACACCCACACACACAAAGCATTAACAGACACTTAGAAACACACCCAGACATATGGACGCTATGGTCCTGATGGTTGTTTTCTCGCCTGAGTGAGCAGGCTGTATGTTTGGAAATGCAGTCACTGCACAAACACACTAATCCCTCCCTTGAAAACTCTCCCCAACATGTAGCTTGACACATAATAAATACTCTCTCTGCAAAACAGCACTTTAAGGAGAAAAGCAGCACCACAAATCACTTAAACTCGCTGCAATGCTAGCATCACTGTGCATTTCAACTACTTGCTTATAGACAGTTTTCAGAACTTGCAACATATTTGCAATTTCACATGTAGCTATTTAGATTTCAGCAGTTTACTAACTGATATATCTGCTGCTGACACTATCTCCTATAATGTATGCTTTTCTGTTAGTAACATGTAATGAATAAAATAAACTCGGTGGAGATTAAACGCGGTTATTTGAATAGTTTCACTATAAAAACTGATGTATCAAAGGCTGGCACAATTATTTACTCATAATTCAACAGTATGAAATGTGGTCAAATTTTTAGTATTTTAGTATTGCTTACAACAACAAAGCATGTTTTATAACAGAAAGGTTGCTCACTTGAGGAAGCGGCTGAGATACTGGCGACTGCATGGAGACCAGGAGAAGATACCATTGTGTCCAGCCAAAGTGGGCGACATGATGTTCCCCTCCGACTTCTTGCAAACATTGCCTTCACCATCATGGACCATTCCAAAACTGGAAATTGAATGAGTGCACAAACATTTTTGTCTTATTATGACAAATAATGATTCAGTTTTATAACGCATATCATTTTTTACGTCTAAGAAGGAGCTTTTGCAAAACAGAAAATAATAAAGTGCATTAATGGAGGTAGGGACGTCATCATCAACCTATAAATCTTTTGGAAAAATCTTTCCCTGCTTTTTCTTAAAGTTGAATTTGCAACTTGGCTTATTTACTGTATACACACATTTGTGCAAATGTGTGTTAGAAAGTTTGAGCATGTTTCTTTTAACATATTTGCAACATTTTAAAAACAAAGGAGCTCAATATAAGGCTTGTTCCTTAAAATATAAAACAGCTTGTACAGCATAGGTGAGCAGTTTCCAGACATTTCTTTCTACGAATATGGGTGGCCAGAGTCTGTGAAAAATGTTATCTTCAGCTGAAAAAAAAAAATTTCTTTGACAATAAATATTATTGAACGATATACAAGTGTACTACTACAGTTGCGGCATTTCACATCGTCATGCCATTCTTGCAAACCTTGTTACTTTATAAGTAAGAATTTAGCTATTTGGGTAAAATGAAACTTGTTTCTTCTGAAAACAAGCTCATTACCAAAAAAAGTGAAACATAGGGATACACACTGTGCCACCTGACTATGCTAAATGCAGTAGACATTGTTGTGGCTTTGTTGAAATTTCTCCAATTCCACAACACTGCACATTTAGGGTGTCTATGCCATACAAATGTTTAACTGAGCATCTGCTTGCTGGTGTCATCATAGAGTGAATGTGTCTGCAAGTTATGAGAGTTTACGGAAAAGTGTATCAATCAGCTGTTCTTACAGAGTGGCTGACACGACTGTTTCTTGCATCTCCATAAAATACAACCAACACAGCTTTGTTTTAGAAACATTTTGTTTTAATACTAATACTAATACTACTCATGGTGGAGCGAACAGGACGTACGCAGCTGAAACCAGTGATAGCTTTCTAACACACAACAATCAAAAGGACACGCCTCTAAATTTAAGATTAAAATAACATTGAAAAAATTCAGCCCCCCCCAAAGTTTACATGACAGAAAATTGGACCTATTGAACTGAGAAAAAGTTTTGGAGCTACTCTGTAAACATGTTTATTTGAGCTGTGAAATTGGACATTTTAACATGGGAGTCTATGAGCATTTCTCTCTATTGCAGCTAGTCATCTAGCGGTGAAGGGTGAACTGCAAGTATTTCCGTAAGTATTGGCGTCACCATCGGCAGCCAGCGATTGCCGCTTTCTTTTACTAGTTCTCGTGAAGGCATTGCGTACCATGTGTTTTTTCACCCCTGAACTCTAACTTAATCTCTAACTTGTAAGGACACACTGCAAGTGCAACAGTAATGGTAGATGTGTGTATTAAAGCCACAATCACATGAAGTTAATATTTAGAGAGTTTCGCTATATGCTGAACAACTAACAGTGACAATATACTGCAACCCACAATACAAAGATGGGAGGCGAGCACTTTCTTGTTTTTTTTAAAGTAGCAGAATATCACAACGTTAGTCTTTTGTTCACTATATTATTGATCTCAAATCTCAAATTGGGGAATAGGGGGATTGGGGGCATTCGGAAATATACCCCTAGCCGTCGCTTCTGACAGCATAGGCCTTGTTTAATTTATAGATTCAAGTCAGGCTCTGACTCAGCTCTGCTCATGAAGAAAGACCTGATGTGATCATTACATTTCCTTCCCTTTGTTTTCTGTCATCATAAGAGATAATGAAAACTTACTTGTGTCCGGATTCATGGGCGATGGTGAATGCCAGACCCAGGCCGGTATCTTCATTCACGGTACAGCTCCGGTACTTACTGCACATCCCACTAATTGGAGCAAAGCCTGCAAAACCGGTGTTGTAGCTTTTCAGTCTTATGTCATATCTTAATTATAACTATAGCTGTTGCTAAGATGTGTGTACTGAACGACTTTCCTAAACTTCTATACTTTTTTTCTGTGACACAATGGTAATAAATCAAAAGATAAAATCTCAATCTGATCTAAACTGTGAGAAATATCAAGCCCCCCCCCCCTTTGTCCACTTTCTCTGTGTCTCTTTTCTCCAAACCCACATGTACAACACCCCTGGCTGTGAATCAAAAGGGATAATACATATGGGGGCCTGTGTTTTTGTCTCAATGTCTCATGGAGAGTTTAGTCTTGTGTTTTGCTTAATTTATTACTTTATGTCATTAGCCACGGAGTACAAAACCCCCTGAAGTAATGTTCTTACGTAAATAACTAATGTGAGTAATGATATTGAACATAACTAGGCAGTTTGACTGTGAGAAAAACCATTTAGTTCATATTTTGTGTCAGGGAAAGAGGTAGGTCATATATTTTGTATCCATTTTGAAATATGGGTGAAAACATTAAGGGATAGGGCTGTGAGAGAAGGGAAAATAAACACTGTTATAAAATTACTGGTTCTTGTAATAACTGCCATGTTATCTTGCACCTTTGTGAATTAGTCAGCACTAGCTCATTTTTTATGTGGACACACACACACACACACACACACACACACACACACACACACACACACACACACACACACACACACACACACACAACACACACCTTTGAACTGGGCCATAATAGCAATGATTAAGGCTAATGCTTGGGCACTTTGAAATCAAAACTTTCAAGCAGGGTTTGACGGTACTGTATTCGTCTGTGTGTGTTTGTGTGTGTGAGTAGTTGGATGGGTGTCATTTTGGATAAATCAAGGACACGAAATGTCTTCTCTCACAGTTTGAAAAACAACAAAGTATTAACATTAAAAATAGGATGTAGTGAAAAAATAAAATGTAAAAAAAACTATCTTATTACATTTGGAGTTTTTTCCAGCTAAGTCTTTATTAAATACATATTTCTTAAGGATTAACTGTTCTGACACTGCTTTGCATCTTCTGTTTGTCATATAATGATTTTTAAAAAGTGAATACCAATGTCACTTATATGACTTTATTAAAACAATGACTGAAGTTTTAGTTGTGTAAAATTCCTAATGATTCCCATTGGATCCATGTGTCTGCTGAACTTTTTATTTTATCTCAGATTTCTCTTTTGTTGAGCGCTACAACTTTATTTTTCAGGAGTCCAGCCACAAACATGGTAAATGCAATCATACCAAGAGTGTCACAGGGTTCATTCTTCCAAGAGCAGATGTCATATCCTGTGAGGAGTATGGCGTGGTCATGGTGTCGGCCCTCTCTGCCGCCAAGAGTTGATTGCCAGTGGCAGAAGCTGTTCAGGGTGTGATCAGCATGATGGCTGATCACCAAGCCATTCTTTGAGATAAGACAGATTTAAAAAAAGGAGAAAAAGTGGCAATATTAAGAAAAAGGGCAGATTTCCCTGAAATTATTGCAATTTTTTTAGATTCTTTCCCAAACTTTGCTATGGGTTTAGAGATATTTACCACCTTCTAACAGTATATGTTTGGTTCAACTGGAGAGCATGTTGTACAAAGTTGGAGAGACAACTTTTTTACTTGATATGTTCCTAATACTCATACTTAGCTGCTCTAAGAGATAATCGTGATCTGTCAGCAACAAAACTGAGTGGAAAACAAAAGCCGAGATATTCTATGTCTGTTTCTAAGCCCCCTGTTTCTGAAGCTAACTTTATCGATCCAATTCTAGCACAATGAGAATTTTCCTTCAGAATCAAAGGATCGCAAGTAAATTTGAAATATTAAGAAAATCAAAATCTTTAATTCTTACAACAGATTTCTGAGAGACCACAGAGATTTAGACCATAAACCAAGTTGTCAATATTTTCACCTTTATATGTCTTCATGAAGCTCCATGAATAACGTATGCTGGTGTATGAGGCTGGGTTTTGTCTAACACTGACTGTACTGTCTGCCATCAATATGCTCACCTGCTCTTCACCCAAAAGTACGAGTCCCACAATAACTATGTTGATATTTCCTCCAATCGTGCCATCTTTGAAAAGACTGGAGACCTACAGCAGAAAGCAAACAAACATTATTACATTGCATTAGAATATTGTTTATTTAAACATTTATTAATCTAGAACTTTCACAACAGTATTAATAACAGCTTGTTATCAGTGTAAAACAATATTACCTGATCCATAATGTCTTGTAAATATTATTTTAATCCAACGTGGGATGTTTATTTTAGTTCATGTTACTCTTTGAGCATGTTTGACCCAAATAAACACATGTTCCAGCATCACAATAACAGCAGTAGTAAAACAAAACATTGTGAATGATAAACCAGATTTTTTCCCAAAAGAAAAATAAATAGTTAGTTTTATAGATAGTTTTATCTGCTTTATTTGCTTACAAGCATCAAACCAAAATTCGGTATTAATACAGGTCTTTCTCACATGGATAAGATGACACACTTGACATTTCTGCAGGGTTAAACTAAACACCATCCTTTTGATGCTTTTACAAAGGTCTGACAACCGCAACTGCCGTTTCCAATCTAGTTTCTTGTGTGGACATCGAATAAGTCATAACATTTTTGGCTTTTGAAGTGAACCCATAGGTCATTAGTTTATGTTTGCTATCTGTATCTGTATGTTTCAGGCCATGTGAATAGCTCAGGTGGCACTCTCAAAACCTTGTTTTTCCTTTCCCACACTCATTAATTCCTTATGTGCTTCATTTGGTCTTCAAGGGACACTAACTCATGAGAAGACATATGGCTGTGGTCTGTGAACAAACTCAAGAGGTCAGAGAGACAATCAAAGCTACTAGCTGATACAAAGCAACCCTGGAACCGAACTGTTTGAAAAAAGTGTCATATTTGTACATCCTGATCTGATCAAAAGAGATGCAGTGAATCATTATGTTTTTATTGCCACATAGAGGAAACAATCAGTTTCTATGGAGCTTCGGTGCTTTGAGGTCTGATTCATAGCAAGCTTTAACATATTTGGGAATTACTAAATGTAACTGTTTTTTTTCATACATTGTAGCAGATAAAACATAAATCTATCTGAAAACAGGAAAGTCATATTAAATTAAATTAAATAAATATCAAAAGCCATTTTATTATTATAAGAGTTTGCAGCTGCGGTAAATGATTGAATATTTTCTGTTAAAATCCACCATAGTACTGTTTACAAAACCCCTCCACATCGGCGCAACCCTCCTTCTAGATCGCTGAGACCTCCTGACCAATCACTTCTTGTAGGTCCAGACTTAAATTAATAGGATACAGAGATTTTTCTGTTCTTGCCCCCAAATTGTAGAAGTCTCTTCAACAACTGTGGATATCTTGTTTAATGACTCATTTTTACTCTCATGCTTTTAAACCATATTAAGCTTTTTTTAACTAATTAATTGTTTCATACTTATCTTTTTAGTCTTTTTATAGTTTAATCCCCTCTTATTTGTAATCTTCCGTTTTTATGACTCTTAGAGCACTTTGGTCATCATATGCTGTCTTAACACATGCTTCAAAATAAAGTTGACTTGAATTGTTTAAATCTAGTATCCACTAGACGCAACAAAGTTTTCAAAATAGATGGATTATCTTTGGATTTGTCTGTCAGTCTTTAAGCAGCAGAGCAAGCGTGACTAAATTTGCCTGCATATCATCTAAGAAGAGTATGCAGACGCTGTTTAGTGTGGCACAAATTACCTCACTCACATATCAGTTTCATGTTTTTGTCTGTGCTCTTTGATAACTTAGTCTGTAAGACATGGTTATCAGGTTACCAAAGCCTAAGTGATGGCACACCACAGCTGATGTTACATTCTGTAAAATAGCCAAACATGTAGGAAAGTAGAGAGCATGGCTGATGATCAAATTTTATTTATATAGCACCTTTCGTACAACAAGTAATACAAAGTGCTTTATATTTTGAAAATAAGAGGAAATACAATACAGCGCTATTACTGTTTTAATAATTCATCCAGCTCACAAAAAAATGTAGCCTAATATTAAACCTGTACACGTACAGAAGTGAGTATGTTGTTTTTTCTTACCATATTAAGCACAGTAAGTACATATGTAGTGATGTTCTCATGGCCATGGTTGTCCATCATTTTTCTGTCCACAACCACCAGTGTCTCCACGTTTAGCTTTTGATTGACCTGATTTTTCATCAGCACAGCTCGTTTGTTCCTGGGGATGAACTTGTACTCATCTGGGAGGATAAAAACATCACCCTCTGGCAGTTTTGGCATATCTGTAAACACAATTAAACACATAAAATAAGAGTGAATGTATAACGAAAGTTTCTATACTTTTGCAAATTGTGCTATTAGTTATCTGACTGAAACACCTAGCAGTGCAGTTGTGGCTACAGAGTGAGTATGATTCAGAAGGTTGCTTTTATGTAGAAGCTTAAAGATGCTATTGAAGAAAAAAATAACAGTAGTCAAAAATGTCAACCACACAACATCCAAAACTCCCCGAGTTACAGCCTCCCTCCCTACATCCAAAATGACTTATAGAACTAAGCCAATGCTTGTACATGTTTCTGAGAAAGTGATGACAACTATACTAAATGATTAATTAAACTCTAACTTTTGTGACCTTATATCATAATAAACTGCCTGATGAGGTTTTTTTCTGCTGTTGATTGTGGCAGCTCCAGTGTTATGCTACCATTAAGTAAAGTAGCAAATTCCCAGTATGCACTCACAGGAAGTTAAAAAAAAAATAGGCAAAGGCATCCATATAAAATGTTGAAAGCAAAAGTTAAATCATTGAGATCAAGGGCCATTTATTATTCTAATTCACTTGACATCCTCTCTGTTTCCATCACAAATGGAAACTTTGGTAATATAGGAAATAAAATGGCTCCTAAAATTAGGTCAGTGTGTCATAGATGTGGAAAAGTTGTATGATAAACAACATAAGCTTTTGTGCAGCGTTCTCAGCTCTCACGTGTTTAGTCAGACCTAAACTTTAAAATAAATATCCAGCTCTGTCTTTTACACATCTTTAGTTAATAGTATTCTTGGTGATAAAAACATCTGATTACAATTAAAAATTTACACACACACAAAAAAGTACACCTGTCAACAAAGCAGCCACAATTCATCATAGTTGACATTATCACCACAAATCTTCACCCCCATGTTTCCAGGTATCAAAACACCTTTCACTGCCTGGCTGAGATGAATTACAAAGGCAAGAAAGTTTGCTTACACAACCAGAAAGCAGGTGTCTGCAGACTAAAACACCACACAGGTGTTCAGTGATGTCACTTTATGGAAATGTCAACAGCAGTATGTTTTCAAAAGGGCCCGACAGCTGGAATTCTGCAGGGTTATAGCGGTACCAGTCCTAAACCCGCCTTTCTCACTTTCAATGACCCCTGTGATACAATCAAAACTGATCTTGTGGTAAATTTCTTGAGAACAAACACTTGTCACAGAGAAAAAAGTGAATGTAAATAATTTCCCTCTTAACCTTTAACTGGTAAAGCTATGAATGAAGTCAACCCAATCTGCCAGTGAAATGAAATAATTTTCTTCATTTGTCACGTTGAGAAATGTAAAGAAAGTTTCCTTTGAATGCTTCATTCTCAGGGGTACATCCATGAGGAGGGCCCACTCAAATGTTCCCACTATAATGTTTTTTAAACATTTAAATGCTGGAAATGTTGGGAAGGCTGCATTACACAAAAATATTGCATACCACTTTTTGGGCTTGCCGTACTGTTTTTAATTTTTAACACTAAAGGTGCAAACGATGTGTTAACAGCTAACAGTCACAAGCCAGCACGACCTTTGGCGAAGTGCCACACTCTCAACAGCACAAGTACAGTGTTTTAAGTCTTTAAAGGGAATTAAATGAAAACAAAAACATAATTTTATGTGGCATGTTTAATTTTTTCTCTACACAAGCAATCATAACCCTGTAAGGTCTACTGCTAACAGAGTTGATCTAAACTGTCAGCAATTATAGTTTAAGTCATATACAATCTCTTTTTGTTGTGTGGGTTAAACTGTATATGATTTGATATTTATTCAGTATTCCGTTTATTCAGTAAGCTAAGGAAAACATTTAAAACTGGAGATCTGAAAATATAATGACATGTTTGAATGGAAATATATTTTTAATAAAATGTCCTAATTTGGGACAGACTGTCATCTCTATTGCCATGTAACCGTGCCACACTTATATAACCCTACTGTCAGGACTAAATCTATTTGTAATCTAATTTAGAGGAAGAATCTATGTGACTGCCTTTAGTGTCATGTTAAAAAAATATGACATAATTAGTGAAGAAAGGTCCTGAACAGTATTTACTTCCGTATAAAGGGTTTCTCTGCATATCTATTTAATAGTTTATCTAACATGTGCATAGGTGTATGCTACAGGAATATTTTGAACATCCAACCATGTATGAGTGTGAAGGTTGGGTTAAGGATGAGAAATTGCCCTTACATACATTTCTTCCTTCTCCCACAGAAGTGTTGCCTCTGCTTCTCCCCATGTCTGTAATCGCTGTGGTATCGTCCGCTGCCGTGGCGTCCGCTGCCGTGGCGTCCGCTGCCGTGACTTTTCAGGCGGCCCTTAGCTCTTGTGCTGTTATTGTTGTCATGGTGATAGCCTTTGACATGCCCTTGCTGTTTTTGGAGGAGCCTGTTTGGATCTTCATTGATTGTGTTGTGTGTGGAGTTCATCTTTGAAGGGAGCTGTCCGTGTAAACTGTGATTAGAGGAATGGATAGATCTCTTCTGAAGCAGCCGTGACTCATGATGTCTCTGCTTTGTTAAAAAGTCCCCGTCACTCTTGTAGAGGATGTGAGGTTGGTGACTGGCAGGCGCGGTATAGTTCTCCCTCTCTGCAAGGCTGCGTGACACTGGTCTGAGGAAGTAGTCTGCATCCTGTGTTCGAATCAAACCCGACTAGAGGTAAAACAAAAAGTCCAATTAGCTTTGCAACGTTTTTTTTAATTAGCCTGAACAAATTTGTACTCATGTGTACTCAGGTGTCATGTAAAAGAAGAGAAACAAGACATTTTCATTACAAATTAAAAAAAATATGTAACTTAAAAGTTTGGATGTACTTATATTGCTCCACTTGCATCATATATTTCTTAAAAGTCTCGCTTGAGGAGTGAATATTGTCAATGTCCAACACATTAAGAGCTGTACCTTTTACTTAAAGTAGCCTAAAGGACTCTAGCCTCATAAAAGCTACAAAACTATTACTCTCTTCAGCTATTTGTTGAGCTTCCAAACCTGTCAGCTATTAGTCAAAATCTGACCCTTGGTCACTGCAAACCTGACCCCCTCCCCCTCAAAACCTTTATGGAGCTCAATTATTAGCCATGTTTCTTTACCCTCAACATCTGTTTTGCTGTTCAGGGTCACCCATTATCAGCTCAATCTAAATCAGACAAGGTCAGACAAAAAGGCTTTCAAACAAAATGTCCAAATTGATCTTTCTTGTAAACCCAATAATCACAATGCACATATATAAAAAAAGATAAAAACATTACCTGAATGCAATTAAATTCTTAGATGTTGAGTGGTATTTGCTCTTTGAAACAGCAGTTAATGGACATTCATGTCAGAATTAAGGTCTTGACCAGACATTTTCACCTAATTTTCATCTAATTATATATTTTATATATCCCATTTTCTATGCATTTTTAGAAATACAGCAGATTTAGAGATTTGTAGAGTTACTCGGCTCTTGCTCTGCCTCTTTTTTGTCTCTCTCACACTAAACATGCACCACATATGCGTTGACAGTCAGCTGGCAGGGAAAGTTTGAACTTTAACTGCAATTGGCAATTTCAGTGATCCCCCTAAAATGCATCTAATTTACTGCAGTCCTCTCTTTTTTTCTGCTGTAATTGGAGTGTTAGGCTTTTTGTCGCTGCATGTCACAACCAGTCACAACCATCGTGGGATGGTTGTGACTGGATCAGAGTGGCTGTCTTGTGTTTGACAGCCTTAACCCAGAACAAAGTTTTCTTTTGCAGAAAAAAGAAGCACTTTATGTCTGTAACAGGAATTAATAGTGAAAAACATGAATCAAGTAAAGATGAATGCACTTGTTACGGTGTATGTTCAATGTCTCAACTCAGCTATGACTGCAGTTTACACCTACTGCAGCAAATCTCACACATAGATATGTCTGAGCAGGTTTTTTCTTCTGGTGCATAGTATTAATCCCTCTCATTCACTAGATTCAAAAGGCATAAACACATCTTTGTGGTTCTGCATGACTCTTGTGTTGCTAAGTTAGACAAAGATTTTTTGAGGTCCAACAATGACGCTCCAAGTTTTTACAGGCCGATGGAGAGCTGTTACTGTTTTCAGGTGTTTGTCTTGGATAATGATCATTTCCCACCATACAGTAACTGGTTTTTCAGACAAAAGATAACCACAAACTGTGAGAGAGAAACATATTTAGTGACAACCGGAAAGACAGTTGTGCACTGCACTTACTGAGATGATTACAATCTTTTAGAGCCACTTAAGAACTACACACACGCAAAGTAGATGCTTCATGATGAAGTCTTGAAACTGTGTTAAAATCTGCTAAAGTGCTCAAGCTGTAGTAGTCCTAATCATCCAAAACAATATTGCAATCAATCCAAGGAGACAGTCCTGCCTACAGATGACTGATCCATTTAGGTATTGGGAAATTAAAAAAAAGAAAAGGGTGGAGGATCAATGAACACAAGAGTGAAAAGAGATATTAAATGGAGGATTAGTAATGCATTACCATTTTTAACTGGTGCTTGCCTGCCAACTGCTAACAAACACCCCAGCCAGTGTTGTTGCTTACAATCACATGTGACAGCTGGTGCATGTTTCCACATGGCACCCGCCCCGTCGCTGTGTAATCACAGGCAATTGTCAACATTTGGTTCCAAGTCACGGTGAGGCCTCTGACCTGAACTGTGCTGCTGTCAGCTTTGAAAACTTCACATGCTAAGTATTTATTCTGTCTGTGTGAGTGGCTTGGATGGAGATGAGGGTTGGGATCAGGGAGACTTAGTACTTCTAGAAAAAGGGAATAAATATTGCTTTTATTGTGAGAGGTTATGTTTTCTTGTTCTTTCTAATGGTAATAACCTGAGATAATAAAAAAGAAAGAAGAAGAATTCTACGATAGTGAAATACGAGCGTATCACCTTCACCTTGTGGACTGAACTGTTGCAAGGACTTGTCAAAAAGCTGTCACGTTTTAACAAATATTAACAGTAGTCTGGAGTGCACAGAGCAAACTGACTGATATACAGTCAAAACACCTCAAGAGGCATCTGCAAAGCTGCATTACTTCTACTAAGAACAGCATGCCTGGAGTTGCATTCAAAAGCAGCAACCCTGGTCATAGACTACTTTGCATTTCCACTTGGGGCATGTCAGCGAGCATGAACATCGTTGTGATTATAACTCAAAGTGACAGGCTTCACTCTTTGACCACCACTTAACGCTCTTCCCTTTCACCATGCAATGCATGTGTTAACTTCCACAATTTCTTGATTCAGACTGGTCTATCTTTACAGCACTGGTGTTTCTTACACTTCACCCATTCGGTTCCAGAAAAGGGTGTGTACATCCTCAGGGACCTTGATGAATCTCCAATTCCAGTCCTGTGCAATGCAAAAAAAGAAAAAAGAAAAAGAAAGACTACTATATTCATGGTTAACACTGGGTTTCTTATAAAGTCCTCTATCCAAGATTTTCACATTAATACATGAAATGTGTTTAATATTGCCACTTTTTATACTGCTGCAGTCTGCTCCACCTCCCTGCTTCACTCTGCTAAAAGGTCCTATCAGATGGTTAATCAGGCATCTCAGGGAACTAGCTCAAAGTACACAGAATGTAGGCATGGTGAAGATGACCTACTGAAGTTCAAAAGGTAAGATGACTGGATAGACAGACCAAAACATAACGTAATGTCATGGAAAGCATAAATTAATGAACATAACACAATAAATTGGCGATGAACAAAGGAAAACTTGTAGCATATGTAGAAGGACTAATTTCCAAACACAAAGGAGGTGGAACAAGAAGGAACCAGAGGAGTAAGTAAACTGAACAAACTCCACAGGAGGATAGATGACAGAATGAACAGGAAACAAGACGAAAGACTCAAAGACAACAAAAACCAACAATTATAAAACAGACGACAGTAACAGAACAGTAAAACAAAAACTGTGACAATGAGATTCCTTGCACAAGCATTGCTAAGATGTAATAGAGAATAGATGTAGTGAGTGAGTAACAGTTGTCTTGGTGATGTCAGAGGTCAGAGGAGAAGGATGAGGCTGCGTGGAGATGATAGAAAAGTGACAATAACTGAAATAACTACTGGTACAACAAAGGCAAGCAGAATACCATCTCAACAGATACATATAATATAACACCTTGAAGCAGGTGGGCTACAGCAAGACACTGAAGCGACTTCTGTCAGCTAAGAATTATGAGGCCACATTTTTCAGATGCTTAATACCTGTATTGTTTCTAAAATGTCCACCTTTTCATGACCTCAGAGTACCCATGTGATGATCACAACTTCCTGTAGGATATTGTCACAAAGCTCAAATTATCTTAAGCTGTTCTCCTGAATATGAACATACAACAAACTAGAAAAGACGCCGTCAGAGGCGACGGCTAGGGGTATATCTCCAAACACCTCAGTCTTCAATTTTCCCAATCCTCAAATACATATACAAATAAAGAAACATTCAGGTATAACGTCATTATGTGACACATCTTCAGGTCATGATCTTTAATTTGCACTTGATTTGAGGTCAATCGGATGAATAGTTTCAGAGATATAGCCTAAACAGTTTTCAGGTCTGAGTCCCCTAGAGGCCAACCTGAAAATGTCTCAAAATTCGAAACACTTCATCCTCTATATGATATCTATCCATATAAAAAACATGAACATTAAATATTGTTCAGGTTATCGTGTTAACACAAAGGACCTGCAGCAGATGCAGCAGCGGATACGGAGATTGAGGCGAAACCACAATATCCCCGACACTCTGTTTGGCGATATAAATAGCCTCCAAAGACTCAATCTCTTCAGTTTATAGAGCACCGTTGCGATGTGGTGTACGGCCCAAAACAATGTTTAGTAAACTAACTAAAGACGTAAGTGCTCTTGGTGAAGTGCCAAAAATGTCAAATATCTCTAATCACAGAGGTAATCAGGAATAGGGTTTTTATTTGCCTTTTAGTCTTTGTAGAGTCATTTACACAATAGTGTACATTGGTGTACTTACTTTATTTGTCTGAAGCTGTTATTTAAAAAATATGTCTCTATGTGAAGCAATATTTTGGTAGTGTATGGTCTGTTACCCAACAACAGTAAAGTACTGTTGGTTTTATGATCGACCTAATGTCATACACATACAGCATCACACACTGAGCCTGTATTCATGCCGATGAGGGTTAAGATGCTAATGAATACTGCTCTATCAAATTTGTCCTGTTGTGGAGATATTCAGTCCAAATATGATGCTACAATATTGCAAAGATGTGACAAAAATCATGTACACTTTAAATGTTTAGTTTTTACTTGTAGACAGACTACATGATTCTTTCAAGACAATAAGTAACAGGAACAGTAACTGCGTGTACAATGAATTCAAAATGTTTTTTTGTGTGAACAAAGCGGCATGCATCCTCTTTTTCTCTCTGCACATAACAGACAAATAAACAAGAAATGCACTCTGATATATTTTCATATTTTCATTCTGCATGTTGCTGCAAGCTCTATGCTTGAGTCTTAACACACATAAACGAACATGGATGCCTGTATACAGACACTATGTAGGGAGATTAGGTCACACTAGTGCCTTTCTTAAATAGCCAAAGTCATCAGATTACACACTGCACCCTATGAGGTGCAAATAGCAGTCATAAAATGCTGAAACACTACTTGGGAGGGCGCAAACAGCTGGACTCTCTGGAGTCAAGACTCAGGCAAGCAGCAACATGAATGGAGGGGGGGGGGGGAGTGAAAACTTCAACGGAAATGAATGAGGAGGGGTTGCATTACAAGGTGTACCTGATTGAGAAATATGAGAAATTGTTCTCTCATATATTTCTCTGCCTCTCCCATAAGGGATCTGTTGCTATTCAATCAAAGAATTCAAATTCAAGTTTTTTTTTATCATTATTAATTTTTTAACTGAAGCATAATTTGTTTAATACACCCCAGTATCAGCCAATAGAAATGTGTGAAAGTCCTCTGCAACCCCCCACCCACCCTTCCTGATCCTGTTCTGGGAAAACTGCCAAACTATCCCTTTTGCTGACCAAGCAGGAATTTCTTTTGTCATGACTTTTGTGTGTGTGTGTGAGAGAGCTTGTGTGTGTGAGCATGTGTGCATAAAATGTTACTCCAACTGCATTTCTACCTGCTGGTGTAGTAGATATTTAAACTTGGCTTTGTGTTGACACACTTCATTGGAAATTTGAAAAGAAAATTATTCCTTGAGATCACACTCAGGCTCAATTTATCATTCTTGAATGAATTAGAATTTGCAAAGTATCCAAAACATGTCAAGCTGGAAGTCTGACATTTTGGAAAAAGCATGCAAACGTAAGTGTTTTTCATCTGAGTGTAACTGAATGACTTATTAATTTTCTATTTTCAGATTACAAGATGTATTTTGTTCATTAAATTGATGGCAGCAACCTGCCAAGACCACACTGTGTGCTTTTCAAAGTTCTCACACATCAGTAGACCATCCCTCATATATCCTTGGAAATCCCAGGGGTGGGACAAGTGTGAAACATTCAATTATTACTACTACTACCATCCCTGGGGCAAGAAACACACCCGTCTCTTACAAGCCAAAAACACATGGCCTCCATTTGATACGTAGTCAAAGGTTTACAAACTCCTTATTGCACAAAATTAACATTTGCTTTCCAAAGAAGAGAAAAGTTAGAACAAGCATGGGGAAAAAATATCTGGGAAAAATAAAGATAAATATAACGAAATTTAAGTACATTATGGTATACTGTGCATAAAGACTTCACACGAAGTCTTCCACAAACCGCTATGCTAACTGTATACAAACTGCTTCAGTGGCTTAGCTAACCCTCACTAAAGTTTCTAAAAACATTAATAAATGTTATTGAGTAGGTTACAGAAGTAGGCTGTTTTCAGAAAGTATTTTACTTCAATAATTAGCACTTATTATGCTAGCTATTTATGCTAGGTACAGCAGAAAAATAGCATTAGATTTGTGTTGTTTGCTTTAGCTATATGCTAACACCACCATGCTAAGACGAGCAATATAAAAAGCAGCTGCAGTCAGCACAGAATATTTTATGTGTTCATTTTCTTTGTTGTAGATTACATATAAAATCAGACAAGACTTTCAGTTGTTACATATAAGATTCAATGGAACCTTAATCTGTTGTGAAAAAAGGAAAAAGTCATACTTTGGCTGTAGATACAGTTTTATTAACTCTCCATATGTTCCTGACAGATTATTTACATTGTCAAATTCTGCGGATGATATCAAGATGTCTTAGTTACAAAATGCTTTGGAATCTTTGGTTTGCAGAAATGTAAAATACCTATATTTTATTGTAATGTCTGAGCTAATCAATTTCATTTCCATATTTTAGGTTGGACCAACGTGGCAGCCTTTCCTTGAGTTTAAGTTTGAGTATTGTGAAAAATCGCATAACATGCCTGTAGGGGAATAAAAGATAATAATAATTCATAGTTTCAGACTGAAATAATGTCTGCAATGAGTTCCACTAACCCTGCAACACTTTCAGCCCCATAAAAGCCAGACTGGCGCATATTATGCAGCAGCATAAAGTCTACACAGCGGAGGAACTGTTGTATGATCTTTCCTTCCACATGTGTGTGACTGTCCAGAGCATGAAACCATTTGGCAGTTGAACAGTGCTGTTAGGTGGGATTGGACTGCTACTTTTATTCCACCATTTCCTTTCTTGTAAGAAATGGATTTTTATGGTTGATTTCCCTACTGTCATCAAAGCTGGGCTAACCACTATATGGGCTGCCAAGAGGGGAGGATTTAAAAAGGCATCTTATATTTTACAACATCACACTCCCTTCAAGGGGGTTTTCAGCACTTCACACTGCTTTGGAATGACTCAAGACCTGTATTCTTCATCTGTAGTTTGTTCTTTTTCACTGATTTAAAATGTATCTTGAACTTTGCGTCTATTAGCCAGCCTGAGAAACTCTAAGAGGGGCTACTCTTAATTCAGGTAGTTTTCATTTCTCAAAAGATTCACTAAGCAAGCACAAATGACAAATGGGTCTTACTTCAGTTTTATGCACTGCATTGTGGGGTCAGGTGATGGGAACTCCCATTAATATTTATTTGCGATTAATCAAATAGGAAACTACACAATACGTGGACAAAGTGTAATTTCTCTTAAAAGCTTTCAGGTGGCCCAGTAAAGTTTGATACAAGTTTTGACTGGTCATATAAAATGAAAAGCATCAATCCAAACACAAACTTGTGCTTCTATCACCTCTAAAAGGAATTATATTAATACATTGTCTAGCCTTCATCAGTTATCATCATTAGTAAATCCTAACACAGTCTATAACTTAAAAATGTAAATAATCAATCTGTAAACTAATGAGAATCATCATTATAATCATATATTTTATTGGGGACTTGATATGTATGAAAATCCCAACAATGTAGTGAAGGAAATGGACCAGACAGATCCAAGTCAAGGAAAATAACCAGTCACCACTCCGATAGTGTACTCAATCAGCAGTACATGAATGTAAATCTAAATATTACAATGGTTTACTGAAGCAACTCATACATTTTAAAATCATTCATCGGCTTATGCGACACCTATTAAGCATGTTAAGATCAAACCGATCAATAGTCCAAACAGCTTTCTCTGTCAGGATCAGACGCTGGACACAATGATGGATTTATTTAAGGAATCCTCAGTGATCAGTGACTTTAGAATTAGGGTCACACAGTCACATTGGCATTGTGGTTTAATCCCACTTTCTCTTTCAATCATTCTTGGATAACATCTTAACAGAGCATAGCTTCTTTAGAATATACAACAACACTAAAATATCTTTTCAAGACTGGTTAAAAAATAATTGTGTTCATAAAAAAAACTACCTTTACAAACTGAGTTCTTCCACCTCACATTTTCCATAGTCTGCAACATAGGACCTTGAGGGTTCTTGCTCAAATGGCTTGGTATATAGCGAAATCCTGTCTGGTGTACTAATGTATGAGGTTTTACCAGGTGTTTCTTTTGTTTCACTACTGTCTGTTTGGACAAGAAACTATGCTGTTGGAGGTGACGCCTAGGGGTATATCCCGAAACACCCCCAATCTTCAATTTCCCCAATCCTCAAATACGTGTACAATTATAGAAACATTCAAGTATAACGTCATTATGTGACACATCTTCAGGTCACAACCTTTTATTTGAACTTGATTTGAGGTCAATTGGTCAAAAGTTTCAGAGATGTAGACCAAACACTTTTTGGGTTTTAGTAGCCAACCTGATATGATATGAAATGATAAATGGCTCAACATTTATCAGCTCATCCTCTCTATGATGACTAATAATATGCAAAACCTGAAAACTCTAAATTGAATATTGTTCAGGTTATTGTGTTAACACGAAGGATCTGCATCGGACGTGGTGACAGAGGCGGTCGGGGTGAAATCATAAAATCCCCAACAATCCGTTCAGGGATATGAAAAATATGTCTGTCATATTTTTCCGATAGATATGATCCTCCGTTTTTTTAAAAAGTAATTTACTAATTAGCTTGTCTTGGTTGCTTTTTGTGTTTGTCACTTTTTTTTCGTTCTTCCTTTGTGTGTTTCTTTGCATTCGCTACATATAAAACTAAAAATGTTGGTCTCGCACAAAAAAGTTATTAGTGGTTGGTTTCTGCAGTCCCAGTAAGATTTTGTGTTAGTGGAGCTAGAAATTGATGTCAAAGCTCATCTCATCTTCAGATACTGATTGATGAGGCAATGCTGTGAAACTATGTATTAGTACAAGCATTCGGGCATTTTTCTTTTAAACAACTATCTTTATCTTTCCCCAGGAGTGTAAATACCTTTGATGCTGACATTGCTTTGCAGTTGCCTAATTCACATCAGAAAAAGTCTTAATTCCCAATGATGCAGTCCATCCAGGCTATCTCAGCCGTGAGAAAAGCATATCCAGTCTTTGCAACTCTGAACCTTTTTGGCAAGGTCTTTTACTTGATTCTGGTCTGACCACACACTTGCAGAAGAGAAAAAACATCCCTAGAGATGTACCATACCCTGTATCTAGTTTTAGAGGGCAATTCTCAGACACAGCAGTGGTCCTCTGCTCTACTAATATAAATAACAAGCCTGCCTGTAGAGCCAGGCATGTATTTAGAAACAGTGTGCTCAAGTGGCAAATCTTGAAAGGTCTTTGCTTTGTTAAATCTCTCAAAAGGCAGCTAATCCAAAAATAATTTTCTTTATATTAACACCTAGAGTACATGGTGCCTTTTAACTTTATGTAGGCTCTACAAAGCACTTTGCAATGTTTCTCTGCAATCACACATGGATAAACAATGTGGTGGTTCACCAGCTTTCCCAAGGATAATCTTGAACACATGCAGGGGCTGGGAATCAAACCGCCAATCTACTGATCAGAAAACAACCACTCTATCTACTGAGCCACAGCTATAAGTGAGGTGAACTTAAGACTGAGAGGATTATACCTGCATTCATACGGTCCTTTGTTCTCTTGTTAAGTCAGCTAAGAAGGTTGAAATAACACTTGGAGGTCTCAGAGTCGAGCCGCCTCATTTCAGCTCATTTATTTCACTCTTACAGTAATGTTTGCTTTATTGCTCACTCAGCAGAGGTGCAACAAGACAAGAACACAACATCCAATCATAACCATGACACTGTGTATTGTGCAGGTTTTAGTGTAAACAGTCGGCTCATTTTTACAACACTTGCAGAGATCACGCGAGCTAATGATCCACTTGCCACCCATTCAAATACTTGTACTCCACCTTTCCCTGCAGATGACATTTCAACTGAATCTTTAAATAAACCCAAGGAAAAACTTTACATTGTTTACTCATGATAATAAGTAAACTGTCCTTATCTTTTATCAGCTTCCAAAAAAAAAAAAAAAAACATGTGGGGGTTCACACACCTTATGTATTCTCTTAGCGGTTGCTCTCACAGCATTGTAAACAATCACTGAAGAAGGGATAATTATGTACAGACTGGAAAAAAGAACCTTTACACATAACCCACTACAAGAGTCTAAAGAAATTAATCAACAATAAATCCATTTCCTGACTGCGCAGACAAAGCAGAGCTTAAAATGTTGTGTAAAAAACAGCTTTACAGAAGCATATTGTAGGAACTGACTGATGGCAGCTATGACTAGTCAAAGAAAAGTTCTAACAATGAAAGAATTGAAGCTTTATCTCGCTCTCCTGGCTGGCTTTGATCTGAACTTGTCCTCCGTCAACCTGCTGACCCTTTGAAAATATTTGTCTTTACTCTGTATCTGATTTATTTTCCCCTCAATCTTAAGTGTTAATTTGGGGTTTCTAATCTCTGAGATGAAATCCAGAAAGAGTCAGTGACCTCTCTCTTTCTCTCTCACAGGGTTTCAAGCCCTGACACTGTTTATATTATCAAAGAGTCTTAGGATGAGCCAAATTTATTTGGCTCCCAGTCATACAATATCCTTTCAGTTAGAGAGCGTAATCACAGCATTCCCTGATAAATGTAAGTGCTGCCAAAAACAAACTAAAACAAAAAGTTCTAGGAGATATATTTTTAATTGGAGTGACCCTTGAGCCCTCTTGATTGATCCAAACACACACATGCACACCAGCCTAGATTTGATTTATCTACTCCCTCTTTCTCATCCAGCCACTTTCTGCAACCTGATTCTATGCATGTTCAGACTCACCATCCCCATACATGTGGACAGTGCCACTGAGGAGCTGACCCTTGACCTCAGCGACCCCTGGTAAAAGCAGAGGTCGTCCTGTTGGTAGGCCCTCAGGCTCTTGGTGCCGTTCTTTCCCAGGACCTGTATTGCAAAGCCAGGTGCAATCAGACTTTCTGAGGCCTCCTTCAGCTCCATGTGGAAGTCCTGACCCAAGCCGCTAAGCCGGAAGTGGACTATTTCACTGCTGCTGCCAGCGTTCGGTGAGTCTGCGTCTGAAGTCAAGGACCGACGTCGTCTTCGGCTCGCATGAGCTACATCATGCGAGATATACGTACCGTGATGGTTGACCTCATATGGCGCAACAATCTCATATTCTGGATGGGACAAAAGAGGACAGAAAAGAATGTTTAGTTCTTATGAGAAATGAAATATTCAATGAAAATACAAGGTAGTATATATCCTATATTGAAGAAAAGGTATCTAAAAGTTTGTCAACCATTTAGAAAGGTTTAATGGTATGACCCCGGCATCTGCAGATCAACACTGGTTACTGCGGGTCAGTCCTGCACAACTTGAAGGAATTTCTTTGTACTGAACATGTTTATAAGGCAGTGGTTCTCAAAAACAGCACCTCGTACTGCTTCATTGAACAGTCTTGATATATCTGGATCATTCAATGTTTGATTGAGTCTCAGATTGGACTTTGCTACCATTCTGTCTTTAAGTGGGCTATGATGGCAAGTGAATGTCATTACAAACGGGAGAAGAAAGCATAATTGAATTGATTTAAAAAAAAAATTCAGCATACTAGTAGAATAGAGGTCTGATCCAAAACACTGGATTAAACTTAAAAGGCTCTCCTCAACAGTTTGTCGTCAAGTTCTTCCCAATCTTGTTGACCCATCAGTCTGTTTCAGGTGTGCTTCAGGACTGAGACCATTGAGAACACTTTGGACACCTCTATAGTAGAAGGAATCTGAAAAACTAAGAGTAGTAAGCATACCTGTGCACACATAAGAAGCACTGATCTGAGTGATATTGGAGGTTTACCACTGATACGATGTTTGTTTCCGGTCTTGTATTACATTGAAGTCAATGTCTTTAGAGAGCCGTGGCTCTTCACTCCCAGCTCTAGGAATCATCAGTCAGCCTGAGAAACCCTAATATTAGCCATGGAAGTCACTGGTAATTCAGCGAGATAATGCTCACGCAAACAACGACAAACATGCCTCATCTCAGTTTAACATACTGATATTGGGTACTGACAACTCGGGTCAATATTTACTTGGTAGCAGTCAAAGAGGAAACTGGAAAAGGTGCAGGGTCTCCTCTAATGTCTCAGGATAATCCAGTAAACATCAGGAAAAGTTTTGACTGGTCATACATAATAACTAAAAGATCCATCCCACACATAAAATTGAGCTTCTATTACTTTTAAGTGAAGTTTGATTCTTTGTGCAGCCCTCATTTCTACATTAAATCTATACCCTAAAAGTTTAAAAGCAACCCTCGTTTTACATGTTAACCAGCAAAAACATCAATATAAGGATTTATTTTAAAGTGGACTTGCTTTTTATTCCATGAAGTTACGAAAGTCCCCACAGTGTGACAAGTCAAGTAAACTGACCATTGAAGACCAGTCTGATCTCATTTTATGGTATGGTATGTTTTAAATTACGTTTGATAACCATCAACAATGAAAATGAATGTTTTCTCACACTACAACAGAATAGTTCTTCAAACCTGTCATCTCATCAATTGGAAATGCATTACTCAAATTTCACACAAAAATTAATAACAAACCATGAGAACTATTAAATCACTGTTCTCAATATGGAAATTATTTTTTGTCTAATTTAGTCTATTTGGCTCTTGTCACCGACCTCAAGAGCTCGTGTGCAAATCCGATGATAGCTTGTGTCCTTTATTTGTAAAATATAGACATTCTAAAACCTCAATCTAACTCTTATTTTCTATTTAAATTGTATTATTGTAACATCACAAGTTCACTGGGAATCAGATATTATTTTGGGAAAACAAATATCCCAGATGTCAAACACAATATAAAAAATGCAGCTTGGCCCAATCCATGTGTTCAGTCTGAGCTAATTTGACATGTCAACACAAGTTATTGCAATATACTGCACACACAATGACAGCTGTTTATTTGATTGCATCGAAGACTGAATATAAACAGCAACATTTTTCTTTACCTTTTAAGTTCTCCTTCACCTTATTCATGTACTTTTGATGGTAGGGTTAAAACAAGAAAGGAGAGCTTCCAGACCATTCCAGAGGAGGTTTTTCTATGGAGAGTGGCTCATGTTTGACATACTGGTTTACTGCAGCTGAAGCTATATAACTGTAGGTCATAAAAGAAGATGGTGGCTACACACTGAGCTGGCCTCTTTGTCCAGGTGAATGTCTAATGACACTTTGGTGACACAATGTAATGGATGACTGACTGCTTCTAACAACTTGAGTTGCACATAAACAGCTTTTATGGGTGAAATCATCAGTGCATTCTCGGCTGGCCTGAACTAGTTTAGAAAGTCCCACTGTAGAAAGAATTAAATACATCTTTTCTTTAAACTATTCAGGTTGTTAGTGATTGTGCATGTTAGAAAGACTGTTTAAAATTGTGGATAACCAAAATAGCCATGTATGTTTCTAAGTCACACCATCTGTTACTACAAGCCACCAAACACAAAAACGCTACTACAGAACAGCATTTTTGTTGAATCTGCTGCAATAAGGGAGTAGCAGGAAAGTGACGTGTTGTATCTTTTTCAGATTTAAGTGGAGGGAAATATAAGTAACAATGAATAAGAGCCAACTTTGATTGCTGTACAACTTGACCTGCTTTAATAATGAGTAAATATAGCACAGAGACCTGGTTTGGCTGTGGGAAAATCATCCAAGCTGGCAGACAGTGTGTCATCACTGGCAGCGTGAATGCCTGGAGTTTGAACTTGCTCATACGGTGCACCTTGAGGCTGGCTTACAGCCCTACTCCTCAACATGACATATGTGCCTTAGTAGATGCATCTATCTAAAGCACTTTGCTTTACAATGAGTGCATGTGGTTTAAAAATGGGTTGACACAATGAGAAGCAAGCCCCAAAACTCCCGACGCATTAAGAGTGTGAGCTGTCTGAGAGTTAGACTGCACCGACATACATCAGGTTTAAAGCATTTTCTGCACACGCAGTAAAGCATTAAACCTAAGAAATGGTCTTCTAAATATTTGCAACTTTGTCACGCATCCCCCAATACAAAACCACATATACACACACAAACTGTCCCACTAAAAAAAAGAAAAAAAACAGCTGCAGTGACCCATATTGGGCAGTATACAAACAAAGGGTTTGTGGGAACAAAGCACACACAAACACACACACATAGACACAAGTCTTGTCTGCTGAAGTGAGACAAGGTGCTGCAGTTGCTGGTTTGTTGGCTTAGTGGCTCCTAGTGCCATTAGCACAGATAAAACATGATCCTCTGACTCGAAGTGAACACAAGCTTAAACATGTGAATTCCATTTTCGGTTTCAATTAAAAGGGAACTAGATGTAAAACAGCTGTTTTAAAAAATGACAACACTGTTGGGTAAATAAAGAAACACTGACTCTTGCCTGTTCACTTGTGTTTTAGATTATTTACACAAAGAATATTTTTCATGTTTGTTTGTTAAATGTGTTACACAAACCTTTCATGGATGAAAAATATAATAAAAAATAACGAATGAGATGAAAACTGCTGACACAGCACATAGAGACAAAACAAAGAAGTAATAGAAACGCTCATCTCTCTTAACTATCTTTTGCATTTAAATTATACTTAAACGTCCATTTATTAACAGTTTTTTTCTGTTTTTAGAAAAAAAAATCAGATCAGTCCTTTGAGTTAGTCAGGATGTAACATTTTTCCTTATTGTGTTCAGGTTTAGATCAGCTGGTGCAGCAGACACTTGCTACTCAGGTTGCAAGTCGCCCCCCAGCGGTGAAAACAGGTAAAACATCGCGCAGGTGAGTGCTGTTTGATATTCCTTTAGAGACTTCAAGGCTCCATAAATAAAAAAAGACTTACCATAGACACCGCAAATACTAATGTAACCCACCACTGTGAAACTTTACATGACTTTGCAGAAACACTGTCTGCCAGGCAGACGCGCAGAACACGTAACATCACCTACCTGTGTGCTGAGGTAAGTTGAGCGACTGAAGTAAAACAGATGAGCCATGGTGTTCAGAACCGCCAGCCCCATTATTCAGCTGCAAAAAAAGAAAGATGTAAAACCGACTTTGCAAGTGTACCCTGCAAGCTACTGCTAAGAAAGATTCCATATGTTTTGTACTTTGTCACGCTGACAACTTAATGAGCTCTGCATGCATGTCCCTGCAGCAGAGATAGCTGCCTGCAACACACTTACTGTGCACGGCGTGAAAAAGCAGAAGAGGTGGATAAGGACCAACAGCGTGCAGTTTCTCCGGTCCGCACAAGAAAAGCGCAACAAAACCATGTTTGATGATCACCTTTCCAGCAGCTTGAATAAAAAAAGTGGAACAGCGGCAAAAGGGAGCTGTGTGTGTGGTATAAGCGAAGCATCAAAGAGTTTCAGCTGCAGGTTTCTTCATATTAGTTCATTTGTTCTTCATTCATATCCAAGCGCAGAGTCCAGACGCGGTAAATAACTGGAACTACACTCTCCCGGCAAGTACTTTTCATTTTTTCCACTCAAAAGTGCCGACTACAATCAATCCCCCCTCTCACACTCACATGCACTCACTTTGGTACTCTCTCTCTCTCTACCCAGTGACCCCCGCAGAGCATTTTGACTCCCAAATGAAATCATGTGATTGTCTTGAAAGAGCTGTGATTCGTCTCAGCAATAGCAGAGTTGCGTGAAAGTTGCACAGAGTCCGAATATGTTTCTCCGGGAGTCTCCCACGGGAGCACTGAGTGAGAAGTGTGTGTGTGTGTTAGGGGGGTTGGTTGTGAGGAGTCTTACAGCTTGCAGCCAATCGCATTTGACACCTGTGTTGGGATGGGGCTTTATGTGGGAGGAAATGTGTCTGTGGGAGAAATAAAAAGAAGAAAAGCAGAAGAAACTCTTTCCAGATAGGATTTGTAAATAACAACAGAAAGAAATGCAAAAACTAGCGACACCTTGCAATTATCGGAAAAAAAAAATACGAAGACAACACATGATCATTTTAATATCTAATATTTAAAAAGCACATCAACCCAGACAACTTTGCCTTATTGGGGCGTGACCTTTCGTGGGTATCCTGTGGTGTCCTGGCAGCTGATCTTTTGTGTCCCATGGGCTACGTGTAGGGCGCCTGAGAACTTGGATTGTTCTTGTGCAACCCACAGATACACAGAATAGGATCTGTGGAGTTTGTCATGTCACCACCTGAGACACCACTACTGTGGTAATTTTATGTTGCCATAGAGGTTGTGCTGAGTTGGCAACAATGTTTGAGTGGGTGGTACATGTCAAAATAACTTTTACAATTCATGAAAACCAGGACTCAGAGTTCATGAAATGATCACTCCATTTACCTTGTTTGATGATAGCTTTAATTAGGCTGTTAGTTTTATGTTCATTTTATACATTAAAGAATGTAAATATTGAGGACCACATAAACACACAATGCACTTGACTTTGTGACAGGTCAAATGCATTAGTTGCTACTAATACAGCTTCTCTGAGAGACGAAAATCTACTCAGTGGGGGAGAAAGGGGACTTAAGTAACAGATGTGGTTGCTGGTGCCAGACGGGTTGGTCTGAGTGTTTTAGATTCACTGGGATTTCCTGACACAACCATCTGTAGAGTTTAGAGAATGGTTGGGTAAAATGAAAATGTCAAATGAGCACCAGTTGGTTGGAAGAAAATTCTTTGCTGATGTCAGAAGTCAGAGGAGAATGAGCAGAATTTGGTTGGACAGAAAAGGTAAAAGTAACTCAAACAACCACTTGAACTTGGAATCAGATGTGCTACAGCAGCAGAAGATCACACTTGGTGCTACTTCTGTCAGCTAAGAACAGGAAACTGAGGCTAAAATTCACACGGACTCACCAAATTTAGATAACAGAGGATTGTAAAATGTTCCCTGGTTTACCGCAACAGTGCATTCAGTGCACAAACTCTGGCTTCACCCATTAGTGATGGCTGCTAATTTTCTGATTTAAGTTCCAATCTCCATGTCAAATTGAAGACCTCACATTCTTTTTGGTATTACCTTAAGACCAACTGAGTGTTTCTTAAATGCCACAGCTGATTATTGTTGCTGACAAAAACCAACTCTTTTTGACCCCGGTGTAGCATCTTCTGATGTTTATTTCCAGCAGGGTAATGCATCTTCTTACAAACCTAAAATCATCTCAAAGTAGTTTCTTGAACATGACAGGGAGGTCGCTGTATGCTAGTGAGTCATTTTTGAGCATTTTATTGCAAAGAATTTGGGATTTTCCTTATCTGTTGTACATAATGTGTAAGGATAAAGATTAATCAAATGAATGTGTACAGGGTACAAACTCAGAAACATGATTTATATTTTCTGCCATGCACTTTGCTTGAAGGAGACTGAGCTACATTAAAAACTCTCTTTTGCTTCAGTAAATTAGAAAGTAAAAATGTCCTTGTAAATAATGATGGCTGCATCATTCATTTTGAAGAAGAGGAACCATCCAACCAGTCTGCATCTGGGTCTGTGATATGGTGTCAATGCATATAAGGTATGGCAACTTGAACTCTTAAGCACTTTACAGACTTTATCTACAAATTAAACAATTTCCATAACTCCTGTTTTTTGTAAATGGGGTTATAGCTTGAATAATATATGAAAAATACACTTACTTTATAAAGACGTTGCAGGATCCTCTATTTCTGACACTTTTTCCTCTGTAGGCCATTTGGAAACAATGCTTTTCAAAGTACATCTAAAAAAACATTTAAATGAATTCACTTGTCTGGAGCTTAACAACCCAAACTTGATGTGGAGATTATACCCTGGAGCAGATAATCAGTAATTTGGGAAGGTTTGCAGTCTAAAATGTAACATTTGACCCTGTTTAATCCACTCTTCACTCTCCCATCTCTGCTGTATCTGCAGCTGCACTGATAGGCAGCTTGCCAACATCTCTTAACTCCCCACAATCATTCATAGTGTATAGGAGTGTGGGAGCCAAAAGACTGGGAGCAATCGTTCCATATTCTCCAGCATTTCATCCTCCACAAAAGAAAAACCAGATGAGTTTTTTTTTTTTTTTGTTGTGTGGCAGGAGAAATAAATGTGGGTTAGGTTTTATAGGGGGGATCTTTTTGGTTGTAAGTCAGCCGATATGTGCATCGGGTAATAAGAAATCAAAGGTCATCGTAGTTTAATGAGCTTCCCTTCATTTTATCTACAGCGAATAGAATTTCTACTGGTACTTTCTTAATTTTCCCCAAAAACAAACCAGTGCGATGTGGTTTGCTTGACAAGCTTTCATTTAAGCATTCATTTTAGTATAAGATCATTTTGTTTGTATTGAAAACAGCAACCTATTCCGGATGCTATAGCAACAGTGACACCCAGAAATTCCTGTATGTTTTCTGTTTGGCACAGTGAATGAGGCCATTAAGCCTGAAATATTGGAAACAAAACAACGTTAAAGTGTTTCACTCAAATGTCAAATTACCCTGAGTAATGAATACTTGAGGAACAGAAGCTAACGCAATAGCGAGAGAGCACTTCAGTTTTCTCTGACGTTTCATCTAGGGGGTTGTTTCACACTGGAATGCAAGGTGTTTGATGCATCTTCCAGATGGTCTTTGTCGGATGTTAAATTGCTGTAAACACATCAAGGATTTCTATGTTTTGAATTAAGAAAGAGGACTAAATGTAGATATCAAAGCCAAATGGGCAACTTACCTCCCTCTATGGGAAACCCCTCAGTTAGGAAGGTAAAGTAAATATTTGGTGAATTAATGTCAGATTAATATGTTTAAAACCCTTAAAATATATACAGATGCAAAATTTTGCTGCCGTTTGCCAGTCCTGGATTTAATCAGTGATAAAATGCCAGGATGAAAACAATTTCTACCATATGTTTGGAAGCTCAGGAAATGTGCGTTTTACGCTGTCAAGCGCCCCTCCTTTCCGACAACAGTGTTTGCACACTACTCACTCAGACACATATGCTTTCACTGCAGTACAACGCTCACTCTGCATCTATGGGGCTTGCATGAATACACGAAACAATATCCTGTCCAGGTATTTCTGCAATGGTTAATATTTTATACTACATTACTACTAATGTTTGAAGGTAGACAGCAGGAAGCTTCTTTGTGGGATGATTTGGGTTAGATGACACGGGTAAATTGAGAAATTGAAGATGTTGGATTGTATGTTGAGGTTGAGCATTACCACGCCTCCTGTAGACCGATGTAAGCTGGTTGCCGGGAGTGTTTTGACCTTTGAACTGTGGAGCTCCTGTATGCCTCTCTCAGACTGCTTTCCTGTCTGACTGCTCGCTCCTCTGGCTGCCTGTCTCTATCAGCTTGGCTATTTTCCTGACTGTCTGTCTGGGGATGTATAAAGGCAAAAATCTGACACATAAAGAGAACTCCTTCCAGCACACGTATTTTCAGATGCACTGAAGACATGAGCTCAGTATATCTCATGGACATTTTTATTTTTTTTCTATTTTATATAATTGCACAAGCAAGTACATGATACTATATGAACTACAAAAAAAAAAAAAAAAATGAAAAAAGAGAAAAGTTTGAAGCAGATTTCGAATTAGAAAAATGTAGATAAATAAATGGAAGAATCGTCTTAAGCCACAAATACTGGGCATATTTTTGGACAGACCTAATGGTAACCCTGGAACATTATGGTTGGTGTGTGTGTGTGTGTAGGGAGGTGTTGTGTTAAGATTTGTGCCTGCCCAGCTGATTCAATGTGCAGATGCACCAAGACACTCCTCAAGTTATGGAAAGGCAAAATCAAAGCCCACTTTTTAATCCCATTGAATTGTTTAAAACGAGCCATACAACTCACAAAACGCTACAAGCTCTCACAGCAGAAGGGCATGAAGGAGCGGAGAAATATGTAGAAGAATAAGTTGGACTTATTGAAATTTGAAATGTACTGTTCATGTAGGCAATAAAAAAGGTTTTAAAAAATATATTAGTTTTTTTACATATAATGCACCACGTACTACTATTTTGTTGACTTCTATAAGATAAAAAAGAAAAGGAAAGAAGGAGAAAATTTAAAAAGCTTAAAGGTGTTTATTTGCTTATATCTTTATTTGTGTACCAAACAAAGTCAAGGAATTAGAACCAGGTTTTCAGTAAATAGAAACTGTATAATATCAAAATGTCAAACAACATTTATTCAATATTTATATCCCAGAACGCAAAGTGTCGGGGATATTATGGTTTCATCATGACCACCTCCGCCCCCACTGCTGCCGTGTCTGCATCCGGATATCCTCCGTGTGAGCACGATAACTTTTCACAATTGGAATTTGATACTCGGTGTACTTGTTTAGGTCCCCAAGAAGATGATGTGTATCGAATTTCATGGTTATCGGATTTATGGTTAATTGTATCGTGTCTATTCAAAGATTGGGGAGGATTCAGGGCGTTTGGGGATATAACCCTGGTGTCAAGTTAAACCAGTGTATCTATTGGTTTTCTTGCTGCCCAACCAACTGAAGCACTCTGCACAACAAATCGAGCACTCCCTGCTCAATCCCAGTAGCCCACGCCACTCCTTAAATAATCAGCTCACCTGTGACTTCCATTGTTCAGAGACTTCCTTTGTTCAGAGACTTCAGCTCAAAATTCAGCCAAAAACACTACTGTGTATTCCTGTACCTTTTTATTGATTTTGAGGTAAATCACATGTTAAGAATACTTGCTAAATACACATATTTGATTCAAAATGATCATAATTTAAAATGTGATTGTCATCTTCTAACCTGCATTCTGTTGTCTTGTAGGCTTTCAACCTATTCAGTAATCCTGCTTCTTCACTGAAAACTCTGAAAAAAAAAATCTTGACAGTTGAAAACCACCGTGACACTAAAGCCTGATATAAATCAGAGAGTTCTGTCGACGTGGAGGAGTTTTCAAATTGAACAGTGCATTGCAGCAGTAACTACTAACCAGTCAACAATGGCAGTGGAAATGTTTGGAAAAACAGTAAAACAACTAAAGCAGGAGCCGACCATGGCCAAATCTGCTTAAACTAAACAAGCAAATTTCCTAAGCAGAGGAGCTTGCAATATGATGGAGAAGGAGTTGCGGGAGGAGTTTAAAAACCTCTGATGCTAGATATGTCAGCGTCACAAATGATGATTATAAAGCTGGACTATTAGCAGATATGGAAGACTGTGCTGGTGAACATGATGAAGTGGAACTTGATAAACAGCAAGAAGCTGATCTGGAGAAAACTATCAATGACTGTGAATCAAGAATGGAGGAAGTCAAAAAAATAATCTGTGGTCAACATATGGTCAAGAAGACCTCGGCACTGCAATTCAGGAGGCGATAAGCCCTGTGAAGACGTAGCTTCACTAAGTGCTTTAGCTGTGATTAAAAGTGCATATGAGATGCAGTTGTCCTTTGTGGAGAAGCTAATCCAGGAAACACTGAAATGCCAAGTAGGTTTGGGAAAAATCGATTCCTGCGAAAGAAAAGGAGAACATAGAAAGCAAAATAAAACAGCTGAAAATAACAAATGTCAAACAAGGAAAACACTGTTTGCTATAGCACAAGCAACTGCTGAAGAAGAGAGTCAATATGTAGCAGCTCAAGGAACCCCCCAATTTTCAACCACTCCAGCAGTAACCACACCCATTGTGAGGATAAAGCCTATCAATCTACCAAAGTTTCATGGCTGTAAAAGAAACTTTCATAGATGGAAAAGAGACCAGGAGAGTCTGCAAAAGCAGGGGGAGCCCACCGGTTCAGTGGAAGTAAAAAAGTCTCAACTACTGGTTAGCGTGGATGAAAAAATATATTGTGAGCTACACCAGTGGCATATGACACAGCTGCTGATATGTTCCGAGTGCTGGAAAACAGATATGGAAACAAGTCTAAAATTGCTCTGGAAATAATTGAAGAACTTGATAGAATCCCAGTCCTGAGAGCAAACCAGCCAAGAAGAGTAATTGAACTTATACAAGCAGTTGAAAAGGCCCTAGCTGATCTGACAGAGCTTGGCAATACTGAAGCTATTAAAAATCCCCTGGTCACCAAATCTATATAGAGTATAAAAAAGATGCCAAACTAGCAGCAAGTCAAGCTGTGCTAAGTGTTGGAGAGTGTGAAGATGCATTAAGAGATGTTTTTTCTGACAGCACAAGAAGGTACTGTATTCAGTGACACCACCCTGAACAGACTTGTTGTGTTCAAAGATAGACACTGGACTTCAGGTATGTGGAGGACACATCCAGACCTTTAATGAGGACAAAAAGGTAGTTCCAATCTTACCATATGACTCATGGATATCCATGCTGCTTGCCTCTGAAGCCCATAAAATTAACCATGAAGACATAGCTGGAACACTCCTGCGTATAAGGACAAAAGCTTGGGTTGTGAGATGCAGAAAACTGGCCAAAAAAGTTGTGGACAACTGTGTGACACGTAGAAAAGACAGGGCCAGAAAATGTCAGCAGATTATGGGTGATCTTCCACCACAACGCACACAACCCGCCAGACCGTTTGAGTGTACAGCCATTGACTTGTTCGGACCCTACAAAGTCAGAGATGAGACTCGTAAGAGAGTGAAACTCAAGGTGTGGGGTATCATATTCTGTTGCATGTCATCCAGGGTGATACATACACATCTTGTAAGTGACCAATCAACTGAAGGATTTTTATTGGCCTACCAAAGATTCACAGCCCTAAGAGGACATCCAAAGATGCTGGAAAAGACTTCATTGGAGCCAAACCTGCCCTTACTGACCCATACCTGTTGCTGGACAAGGCACAAATCTAAAACAAAGCCTTGAAACATGGGACAGAGTGGAGCTGGAAAATACATCCTGCTGATTTGAGTTGTTCTAGCAATCCTTTGTGTGGAACTAGCTTTTTCAAGTTTGGGCAGGAGCTGAAGGATCTTTAAAAAAACTTGACACCTAGCCATCACTTTCGAAAGCATAGGCCTTTTTTTTCAGTGATAGATATAGAACTATGGGATACGTTACCATTTTAAACTCAGACTGAGGTCGTTGTCTTTTGGCATGAAAAACGTAGGACAAAATTGTCTAGCTTTGTAATTAATCTGGAAGGCATTAACTTGGCTTCCAGTAATACAGTAAGGAACTTTGGAGTTATTTTTGACCAGGATTTGTTTTTTGGCTCACATTTAAAACAAGTTTCTAGAACCGCTTTCTTCCACCGACGTAATATACCCAAAATTAGAGACATCTTGTCTCGGAGTGATGCAGAAAAAGGAGTCCATGCCTTTGTTACTTACTTACTTAAATATGCCCTGAAAAGTCTCCAGCTGATCCAAAATGCTGCAGCGAGGCTTCTGACGAGAACTAGCAGAACAAATAAGGGTCTCCATGACCAAGCTCCATTGTTTATCAGAGATCTCATAGTTCCATATATTCCAAATAGAGCACTTTGCTCTCAGACTGCAGGTCTACTTGTGGGAGGAAGAGCCTTCAGCTTCAGATGTAACTATCTCCTAATGTGGGTATGGGAGGAAGAGAGCCTCTCTACCTTGTAAATAACGCTTAAGCCTCTTCCTTTTAAATAAATCTTATATTAGGTTAGTCAAGCCATCCATTAGTTATTATGGGGACGTCCCATGATGCACTGAGATCTTCCTTTCTATCTTTCTGTTCCTTACCTTCCCTGTACTATGGAAACATATGATAGTATTGAGTAAAATACTTCATTCATTCCACAGGGAACTTGCAATTTAGTTTGACTTTTTTTGTTCTCTTTAAAACTAAGCAATAATAGATCATTAGAAGATCATATTGCCTTGTTCCAGATGATGGGGACTACTGGCCACCTTTATTCCCAGCACAGAACGAGCATTCTTGATTTGTTTGTTCAGTCTCTTTAAGTCTCAGGCTCTGATGCTGTTGCCCCAACAGATGACTGAAAGCTGATTGCACAGAAGATAGGCAACATCTTGCTACAGATGTTGGATGATCTCAGCTTCCCTAAGATGTACAGTTTGCTCTGTCCTTCCTTATAGATGGCTTCTGTGTTCTATTTCCAACAATTCTGTTCTCCAGCTAAACGCCAGGGTATTTGTATTCCTCCAATACCACCAGCTCCTCTTCCAGGATGTAAACAATATCTTGTCTACTTGTGTCCCTTCTGAGGTAAACAATCATCTTTTTGTTCATATTCAAGATGAGGTGAATGACTAGTTCTCCGTACTCAGCTTCTTGTCCATCACTGATAAACCCAACAACTGCAGTAATTTTTGTAGATAACAGGACACAGAGTTAACTGAAAATCTGAGGTGCACATGATGAAGAGAAACAGTAGTACAATGTAACCTCTGCTCCTGTTTTAATAAACAACATCCCTTCAGTCTCCCAAACTGTGGTCTTTTTGTTAGGTAGTCATGAATCTGAGGTGTCATGGAGGTATCCATCTGGACTTTATGGAGCTTCTCACATAAGAAAGCAGCTGATTTGTATTAAAAGTACTTGGACATTTGAAGAACATAATCCCCAAAATGCTGCCTGATTGGTCCAGATGAGCTTCTGAAACAGGTAGATGATGGCATCTTCTACCCTGAGCCCATTATGATATGCAAAATGTAATGTGTCCTGAAAGGGGTCTACCTGTTTATTTAGGTGAGTTCACAGAGTCTCTAGAGGACTTTCATAATGTAAGATGTAAGGGCAACTGGTCTGTAATATTTTAGTTTAGATGGTTGTGATTTTTTTCAATGAAACGACTGAAATGAGTATTGAATGAAGAATGGAATGAAAAGATTAAAATGAGATTTTTTTGTGGTAGCTTGTCCATTAATCTACATTTACTTTTCTGAATTTTTAAACTTTACTACATGCGGGACATACATCCGGAACATCTTCCCCCTTAAATAATCAAATCCATCAGTTCAAAACTTTAACTTTATCTTCCCTTTGTCTTGTTAAAGTGTTGGCACTAAACTCATCAGGAAAAGCCTTTAGGCTTTAGTCATGACTGCAAAACTCATTGAAGTCTATGAGGAGTGTGTCATGAAAACTCTGCTGCCTCCTCCCCCTCCTGCTCCTGTTTCTCATTTAAGAGTGGATAACTATAATAAGCAATTGTGGTGAGTAAAATGCAACACAAATCTGTTGTAAAAATATTTTAGGCTAAAAAACTGAAAATCTTAGATTTTGAAATACACACATACAGTATTTACCTCTAAAAAAGAGTGCATGTATGGCAGACATTTGGTCACTCTGCCATATCATCAGAAATGCAAACCTTTTGCAGATAACAAACTGGATGGTCCCTTTCCTCTTTAGTCCTCATGACATGGCATCCGTGGTTCTGAAAAATAATTTTCCATTTTTATCAGTCGAATGTTTTGAACAGTTTTGAAATTTAGCTGAAACTATTTTAAATTAGCTTTGGCCAAGACATAACAGAAACATTTCACACATAGCCTCTTCTTTAAAATAACATTTCAATTACTCAAACAATGGATACATCTCTTAGATGAATACATGGGTCGCATTATTTATCAAAGGAAAATAGAACAGAGAGAGTGCCCCATCTGTCTACTCTTACAGAATGGGTAGATGACAGAGTTCAGGGCGCCCATTATTTAGTTCCGTTCACCTCGATCAAAATTCAGGAAGTTAAAAATGTGGATTTCTTTTGGGTCGCTCGTTGCTGCTGCGTCCCACCTTCCTAATCTGGTCCCTGAAATCTTTTTAAACCCCGGCTGTGGTGCAGGTGTAGTGTGGCCGTCTTCTGATTGGTGAGTCATGGGTTCGGTTCCCACTACATCTGATGTCTGCATGTCGA